>BGPR01003082.1:66623-94743 GCA_013235015.1 Araneus ventricosus | reverse complement strand
CAGATACACACACAGACACACATACAGATACACACACAGACACACATTCGCTTCTACAGGGTGTCTTAACACTTAACACCACACCACACCGCCCTCTGTTATCTGTGTTTTATTGATGTAGATGGACTTTATTCAGTTCCAAAAAAAAGATTTTTTACAGCATACAGAAGAATGGCAAACGAAAAATTACAAAGCTGATGTTTACATATAGAATTGACAACAAAACAAAGGAATATAGGAGTCTTAAGAAGATACCACAGACTTTCCAGTGTTGTAGAAGGTTTCCTAATACGCCGAGAGAGAGTAAAAAAACTATACCTTGTTCAACAAGTCATAATTTTCTGATTTTTCTTTCTTTTGAAGGTGTAAGTAATTGGAAATAATGAGTGGACCAAGATCAACTTTTGTAAAAAAAAAAAAAAAATTCATTTGAAAATGAAATCGGAAGTATGAAAATTAGCAGAAGTACAAAGACAATATCGAGGGGAGTTTCAGGAAGATCAACCAATGCGACTTACAATTAATCGGATGAAAGATAAGTTTGAAACGAGTGGAACTGTTCAGGATGTTCATAGACAACGTTCCGGAATACCAAGAACATCAAAGAGCTTCACCAGCCAAGAAAAAGTACTGGTAAGTTATCGCGAAACATCCAAAAAATATGCAAGACAAACGAGTCGTGAGACTGGCATCAGCAAATAAGTGCCCATCGCACTTGTCAATGCAAAAATTACATTCCAACAATGGTACAGGCTATCAATGAAGATGATCCGGACTGTAGAAAATTTTGCGAAAAATGTGAACAGGATGCGCAGTTTTCTGGGAAGATTGTTTGGAGCGATGAAAGCTACGTTCAAATTAATTGGCACAATTAATCGGCATAATTGCAATTCCTGGGCAACTTCAAATGCACATGTTACGCAGGACTTAAGAGTTGAGCAAGAATGCGCCGCAATACCGTGTGAAAGGTTTGTTGAAGTTTGTGAATTAATAGTTATCAGCAGTGTATTGACCAGAACGGTAATAACTTTGAACAACTTCGGTAAGAGGAAAAGTTATATATTTTATGTAGATTCTTTTGCAATTTAAATATTAATTATATGTAAGTAAAAACTAAAGTAATATTAAGTTAAACTGTGTTTCCGTTTCTTTGAGACGCCTGTATTATTAATAAAGATATTCAAAGACCGAAATATTTAAAAACATACATATTTATTTCCCATATTCGTTGCACTTGCAAAAGGTGGTGTTTCATCATTTTACAGCAAAGCATAGCAATTATATGCTGACGTATCAAGCATTACCGATTTTTTTTCTGTTAGCTGAACTGAATTTCATTTTTCTACACATTTTGCACAACTAGGGCGATTTCAAATGAAACGCCACCAAACTTATGATACTCACTGAAGAGTAACTATTGCGTAATATATAGATTATCAATCATTGTAGCTCCGGTTGCTCTTATTCGTAAGCAAGTTTTGTAAATAAAATTGGAAGAAGAAACAAGATCGTAAATGTCAATCGCAAAGACGGCAAATAAATCAGAAAATGACACCGAACAACAAAAGTGAAATTATAGAATTTTTCTTATCAGTAATCAGCGAAGAAAAAAGTAAGTTTTTGATGGTTAAGGAATTATGTGAGGAGAAGGGACACTTAATGAGTATGGAATCAACGGAGGAGTAAGGACATCTAATGAGTATGGAATCAACGGAGGAGTAAGGACATCTAATGAGTATGGAATCAACGGAGGAGTAAGGACATTTAATGAGTATGGAATTAACGGAGGAGTAAGGGCATTTAATGAATATGGAATTAACGGAGGAGTAAGGAATTTTAAAGGATAAGGAATTAGTTAAAATTGCTTTTCCATCACTTTTACTTTGTAATGTTTTTGTCCAAAATAATTGGTTCAAAATTTCAATTATGTTCAATTTTTATCTGAAGTAGTCACATAAAATATATGTTGTGTTCCGCACATTAAATTTTATACGAATGCTTTTTTTTCTATTATTGCTGGCTTACACTCATTCAATTCTGTTGCTACTATAGTCAACAGGTTTTAAAAATTGCTTCTTTGCATTGGAGCAAATAGGACAATATGCTTGTTCACCTGAAAATGCGTTTTGTGTTTAAACACAAACTGGCCCTGATAGCTATTTTTAAGGATTTACTGCAGAAATATAGTCTATTGGAGCGTTTATAGGATAGTATATACTTTGTCTCCAGTTTTTATATATATATATTCTTACAAACTTTTCGGATACTACTCCCAACTTTCAATATGGATGACATATGTTTCATAGTCTTTATCTCCCATGAAATATTCTTATCTTTTTTTCAACTGCATACAAGAAACCAACATCAACAGATCTTGTTGTCACAAGAACTTTTTTTTCGTACCATCACACCGCGAAGCTTTTCCGAATCTTTCTGCTTGTAAAACTGTGTAATCTCTCCATTTTACCTACCTCCATAGCGTGTACTTGTAATTAAGCTTCTGTGACGCCTAGATCAAGCAAAATTTCAAAGATTCAACTGCTGTTAGAATTATACTTCATTTGACTTTTATATCTATAAAACATGACGTGTACTTGTGATCAAACTTTTGTGACGTCTAAACCAAACAGAATTTTAATGATGCAACTGCTGGTAGAACTATACTTCATTGACATTTGCAGTTATAAAAAAATGGTCAAAATGCAGCACTTTTCGAAGCAAAGCAAATCCCTCATATATAATTGAGGTTATTTATTTATTTTTGTCTAGTGAAAGAATTGATCGCTAGATGTATCAGGAAACATTATTCGGACCAATTAGAGCTTGGTATCATTCGCCCCTTATCTCACATAAGCCGCCCACAGTTCTGAGTGTCTGGATTAATTACTGTTTAGCTTCTTCGTGATCGATGGCTTACAGGCCTTTTGGAATGGCTGATAACTAAATAGTTGCGGATTAGATCTACCCTTTATATATAAGGCAACATATGTCAGCTTTTTATGCAATGCCAGTGGATTTTCACCGATAATTGCTCAAACTTCCCAAATCAATTTTGATAGATTCCTTCTATTAATTTTTTCCTCCTTATATTGAATTCTGTCATCTATACTTATAAAAGGCAATGTTTGTGTGCGTGTGTGTGTCTGCGATGTCCAGACGAATCTATCGCACTTACAGCCATGAAATTTGGCACACAGGTAGTCGTAATGGTGACTGAATGCACCTCAAAGCCAGAATTTTAAAATTTAATCTAAAAATTTTTTTATTTAATGTTTTGTGTTGTTTTGGATGATTTTTCGAACTACTTTCTCGATAGCGTGGTTTCGGATAATTATACGAAAGAAATAGATACACCATCGGAAAGAGCAAACGATTTCCGTTGGAATGAAGTTTGTTTCGAACATCTAACGTAATTTACTGAATTTTAGGAGTTTTTTAAAAAATAGTCACTTTTCAAAAAAAAAATCCGGTATTCTTAAAACTCTTGCATCCGTTGTTCTAATAAATATATCATTTTCAAATTTTTTTGGTAGTAAATCAATTATTTTTCTCTGATTTAAAACAAGAACGGTTAAAATATTTTATTTCTCCGATTTTAAATTAATTTATTCCTTGATGGGATCAGAGAATTTTTCTCGAATGCCGACAGTGAAGAACCACACCGTTTCGCTCGGTTTCGCCCTGGCTACGCCATCTGGCGGGAAAAAAGAGTCGTGATTTATTCCCTTCGCTGGACGCAGTCGTAAAGCAAGCAATACCAGAACGTTCTGACTTGAAATCGTGAAATTATGAAATGCCATTGCTGAAATAAAGCAAATTTTATAGACATATATTTTTTTATTTTTGATTAAAAATAAATATTATGCATACTGTACCTTAAAGAATGATTATAATAAAGATGTGAAAGTATGTTTTTTTAAAAAAAATTAAGTTCATTGCGTTTTAAAAAAACGAAATAATATCAAAGTAAAATTATGAAAATAATATGCCATTATCGCGAAGAAAAATAAGCGGGAAAATCAATAATGTGAGTCTTTTGTTTCGATTTTGTTTTCAAAACTTTTCGTGTCACTGCGGGCGTGTGTTTCTTTTTTTTTCATTTTGTTGAAGTCCTGATTCCACGGGCAACGTCGTGCGCGTACTGCTAGTTTTAAATAAAGAAGCAATCTTTTTTCTCTTAAATGTGCCGGCTTGTTTATAATGGTGACATTTTAATTTTGTCTTTTATTCTGTTTTTTAAGCGAGGCAATTTAGTTTTTTTTAAACAAATCGGTTATTGTCCTTTCACATTCGCTTTCAAAAGGCAAAATAAAATATGAATTTTAATCTTAATCGTCATTTTTTTTTCACTTTGCTTACTCTTCCTGTAGGAAAGCTTTGCAGAAATGAAAATCCCCACATTACGCAATGTTTGAGAGTACTGTGAATCAAACAGTTGAAGTTTGTGATGGTTTTTGCTTCTTAACCGCTTAAGGACTTATCCCGAGTTAACTCTTCTAAATACCGTAGGTTACAAAATAACTCGGTCCTTAAACGGTTAATTTTTAATATCGCATATGAGGTTGTGAACTTATTGCGTCAACGGCAGTCATGGAAGCATCATGTACTATAATCGTTGCAGATTTAATTAATTATAGTACAACCTCTGTTAACCAAACTAAAGGAGGGGCGTTTCGGATAACGATTTTTTCGGTTAAGGCATGAACATCTAGCACCATTTTGTATCTAATTACAGTGTGTAATTCTGAAATGTTTTGAGTGTAGAACGAATTCAAAATCCTAAAGAGCTTATCATACGGACAAAAATACAGTCAACAACGCAACCGCCAACTCAACTGTATCTCCAACTCTGGTCCCAATTTCAACCGAAGTAGGGTTGCCAGCTTTGGGTAAGGAGTTGGTAGCAATTTTTATTTTCCGACCGTCAGAAATATAACTCTATCCTTATATTTGGCGAAAATCTTATGCGTGGTTGTTTGTTGTGGTCGCTTATTTTGATTCTATACGCATTATTAACCTTCCAGCGGCGCCTGCCTCGTATTACATAAATATATCGTGCTGTTTTACAAAAATAAATACAACTTTTATTCATGTTATCTTTATTTATTAGCTTGATCGTAAACAAAGATTTTATAAATAAAAATTGCACTTAAATTTATAAAAGAACGATATAAATATGTGATACGATGCACAATGCAAGTATCTTTTGGAAACGCGCGCCCGATAGAAGGTTAATGAAGAGGATGGACAGAAATATGAGGCAATACATATCAGGCTGGGGAACGACCACTTCATGGGAGCCGCCATCTTTGAGTATGACGTTGTGTGTCATGACGAAAGCAGTCAACAATTCATCTGATTGGTTCAGATACAAGGTTGGGTCAACTCTGTCGCGAGAAATCGACAGGGTTGAGTGTATTTTCGTCAACCCCAACTTCCACATCCGACGGCAGATTAAACTCAATTCTCAAGTTTTGAGTTGAGGGTTGGGTTGGCAAATTTTTGCTCGTGTGATATGGCTTTTATGTTTTTTATTAAGTCAACCCTTCGTCGGGTGCAACATTTCGAAAGGCAAGGTCGAGCGTAGTGTGTCCTGGTAAACAGTATCGCAATTAATATTGTTAATATCCATTAATTTTAATTCTATCATTCTAAAATTAATCCCTAGTCTTCTTAGTTAGGCTTAAAAGAAAAAAAGGTGGGGATATCGTTGGAAAAAAAGTCTCGCCTTCGCAATTATTTCCGTGCAGTACAATAATGTTTTTGGGATTTGGGATTTCAGAGGCATTTCGGAGAACCCGAGTTCTGTTAATCGGACTTTTACTGAAATTTTATTTCTAATATATTCTATTTCAAATCATTGAAAGATCATAAAAATGAAGTAAGTTTTTAAGACTTCACAATGACACTATAATGATTTTGAGTCTTGGTACAAAATGTAATAATTCCTTTTACCACGATAGAAAAATTTACTGTAAATATTTATAGGAACAATCAAACGCATATTAACCATGTAGATTTTTTTTATCTAACCACCATGACATGAATTTCAATGCATTCAAAAACACTCTCTTTAAAAAGCTAAAATAAAATCACATTTTTATCTTCATTTGCATTTTTGTATCACATTTTCTTCATTTTATATCATTCTATTTATGCTGTATTTTTGATAAAGTTTTAATGCATCGTAAACTCGAATAACATAACGTTATTTTTGTTTCAAAGCATTTAAACATGGCGAAAGACTCACTGTAAAATTTAAAGCAGTCAAGCTTTGAAAGTTAAACAATTTTTATGACTGTTGAGATACAATAAAAAATAACGAATTTTTCAATACTGTATCAGTTTCTAATAACAAATAAAAGTTCGTCCAGATTTTTAAAGGAATTACAGATAAAGGACACAAAAAAGATAAAATAGCAAAAGATGACTCCTGATGTCCCTAAATAAACATGTAAGTCACGGTTGCAGCTGTTCTGTGCAGCGGCCTTCATTTATCTCCATTTACTTTAAGTCAGTTTCCAGGAAATTTAACGCTTTTATTTTGTTACTTCGTTTTGTTTTCTGCTTCAATTGACTCTATTCGATAAACAATTTATCTTTCTCTTTCGTCGACTCGTTTATTTTCTTTTATTTTATCGTTTGGTCGTGAGCGTACTTTTAATGTGTTGATTGTTTTTCGTTTGGATTTTGTACTTAAATTTATTTCGATGCAGCAACCTAAAAGCAAATGTAAAAAAGAAAATAGAAAAATAAGTTAGATAAGAATTTTGTAAATCAGACCATTGTATGTCTGTCTGCCTGTGTAAGTGACTGTGTTCCATGGTTAATGAATTATTATCATATTTTAGTGCCAAAAATTACTGTAACATGGATTTGAAGTTTCGAAAAAAAAAAAAAAAGACCGAACATGAATCTTGAAATTTATTCATGCGCCATTGATTGAAGAATAGTTTGATCCTAAGGTATGGACGAATTTTCTGTTTTGTTTATTTAAATTAAAATGCCGGAACTGAACTACGTAATTTCGGTATAATGCTAAGTCAATGGAATCCTCAAAGCGGAAGTCCAAGTTTTTAATGTAAAGAAACAAAACAGAAAACTCGTCCATAGGATATCCTAATGTGATTCTTTTCATGGATCGATAGACAATTAATAACGCGACATCCAACGATGGTCGTCGCACGAGGTAAACTGGACGCAAAAATGTAAATAATTAACATTTTAAAAGGGATATGTTTTCAAACATTTTTCACATTGTACATAACTATTATTTTGTTTAAATTCAGTGGAAACATATTAATATTTTTGTAAAAAGAGTGTAAAAAGTCAAGTTTAGATTTCTCCATCGCCATTAAAGGCTGTGTTTATATAGTGTCCTTCTCTTCTTTGGGAATAGATATCGGTTCAATAATCATACTTCCAGTATGCCCATCTCTTGAATTGCTCTCGGCCTGTAGAAACTGAGGTAAGCGAGAACTTTTTTGATTTATTGACTTGACATCTAAATTCGCTTCGACATTTAGTGTATTTCTTATTCTCAAATTTGAGAATTGAGTATGTAAGTGTAGAATTAGATTTTAAATTTTGAACAGTGTGATCAGGAGAGTAATGAAATGAACAATTTTTAATTTTAAAAAAAGGAATATTAGTGAGTAAAATAATTAAGCATTTAAAGTGCAATAAACTCTATGTGGCTATTATTGAGAAACTGTTTCATGAAATTCACTGCACAAATGTTTCTTTCTTTATGTTTTTTGTTAACCTTAACCCCCCCCCCCGTTAGTCGCGCGGGGTACAGGTGTTCCCCATTAGTTTTCAAAACGCTCCCTTTAAATTCCATTCATTGTTTAGAGTTCAAACTTTCAGTGCGAGAGATAAGAGAACACAAAGACACATGTAGGGTACAGGTGTACCCGCGCGCCTAAACTTGAAACAGGAATTCGCAGTTGATCGTTCTTCTTCTTTCGCTGGTTCTGTAGTAAAACTTAGTTTCTTAACGACTTATTATGCTTCCCGTGTAAAATATAAATATTAAATATTTATTAAATTTCAGTGAATTTGCAATGGACTTTTCAGTTTCTATTTACAACAGGTAATAACAAAAAAACCTGAAATGTTGCATTTTATTACATGACAAAAGGAGTTCATATTCTAGTTCAGCTATGGGGGGAAATGATGTCTCAAGGAATACTTGTCATTGAAATGTGGTTCTTTCTTCCAATCTTTGACACAACACTACAATTTGCACTTTTGTAATTTTCAAACACAATAATATCGAAAAGGATACGAAACGACTTGATGCCATCAAAAGTGTCAGTTTCATACGTATTAAACTTCACATTTTATGCAGAATTGCCCGATGCCCGCCTTCCGATGGAATTAAAAAGAACAGGAAATCTTATGTTAGAAATCAAAGGTATAGGCAGGGCCGTACCAAGGGGGTGGCGAGATTGGCCCCCGCCAATGGCGCAGGCAGAACGGGGGCGCAAAAATGACCATTTAGAAAACGTAGTTTAAGAGTTAAATTGGTACGATCTGCTGTGCAAATAAAAAAGAATTTGAAAATAAGTCTTCAGTGGCTCACTAAACATTACGGGAGTGGCTAGTTGTTTTGTCCAGTGGTCAAGTTGCCAGCTTGTCTGATTGTGACCCCCTTACAGAGAGAGAGAGAAAAAGGGGCCTGCGCCTTTTCTTGGAACAAAATAGCAAATAGTTTTGTGTTACGAACTGATGCGGCAATGGGCACTTTGAGTTTCTTGCTGCGGCAGGAAAAAGATCCCTACAGAATATTACCGAAGAGTAGAGTTAGAGTTTTGTGTTTCAGGGGGGGGGTTCAGGTTGGACGGATAAAGGGACCTCGTCCTTATTGGACGAGTGGTCCTTTGGTGTTTCGTTAGTGGCAAATTATACGAAGGAAATGTTACATTTTGGTTTTTGTTTCATCCGTGAGTGGGCGAATAAAGAAATACTTAGACATTTTCATTCTTCTCTAAGGAGGTAAATTAGTTTTAAAGACATGAGCTCAAATTTTTTCTGCATTTTTAAATTGCTTTTGTTGTATTAAATACTAGACGCATTCTTACATTCAACTGTTAAACCAGCGGGAGTGATTTCCACTAAACTTTCTCGTATACTTCCCCAAATGTGTCATTTCCCCTCCCCCCGCGTGGATAAAAAATTTGGAGCTACTGTAACCCAAAATGCTATGACTATCCACTAGCTCCCTTTAGCGCGCGCCAATGACACGATTATCGCCAAGCGCTCGGCAAGACTAACCACTACGCATGCGCGTGGAGATAACGGATTCGTTATAACAGTAAAAAATTGAATATGCAATTTGAATGCATTTTTTGAAACCGATTGAAACGCAAATTGGGCATAGATCTATATTTAAGGTTAGCATCCGTCATACCAATTTTTATTTATGTAAGTCAAAGGGTTTAGGAAATATAATTTTTACAAGTGTGCGAAAATACAAACCGATAGACAGCCAACTCTTTGACAGATTTGGCCCAAAATTTTATACGCACCTACATTCCTGATGATAAAATTGTGTACCAAATTTTATCTATCTAGCTCTTCAAGTGTTTGAGTTATAGTGTTAACATGAACGCAGACTTCCCATAGACAGATTTTGTCCGAAATTCGATGGAAACCAAATTATGTGTCAAGATCAGATACCAAATTTCATCCCCGTAGCTTTAATAGTTATCGAGTTCTCGTGTTCACAGACAGACACACAGACATAATTCTAAAGTTGTGTTTTTCGGACTCAGGGAGGTCTAAAACGTGGAGATTCGTCAAAATCTCGGGTTCGAACTTTTTGGCGATTACTTTCTCTTTGTATACTTCATATACGAGAAAGTAAAAAAGTCTTAGGCAGAATGGCTCCTTAATATCATTAAACTCAATGAAAATTAATTTTTATTTCGAACATGCATAATTCAGAGTTAAATTACATTTATTACACTTTATTTATTTGACTATAACTTGAATGTTTTACCTAATTATTATAAATAAATAGATGGTATGGTTACCATTGCAGATTATTTGCCCTAAGTGAAAAAAATGAATTTTGGATCATAGCTAAAAAGTAAATCTATCAAAATAATATTATAAACTATTTAAAAAGTAAGTTTATTTCAGGTAGCAAAGAATAAAAAAATTAGACTAAAAAAAGTGGAAAAGCAACGAAAATGGCAGAATTTCATTACAACAAAAGAAGGTTTTATATTGTAATAGTCAAAATAAATTTTTATATCACGTTTTTTAACACAAGAGGAACATTAAATTAAATATTAAGAGCAGTATTAAATTAAAGGTTTGATGAATCAGTGAAATTGGTTTGACATTCAATCCAGCATTGTTGTAAATTATACACAAAAATATTTTTTTATAAAAATTGCCAAATTTCAGAAAAAATTACACAACTAGATTGTTATCATTTGAAATATAATTTTTTTGAAATATAAGACGGTGTAGAAATTATTTTTAAATGATAATATTTCCTGCTATTATCGTTGAACCCTCCCCCAAACTCTTTCTAAAGTTTTAATTAATTAAATTTTAAAAAACTCACTGAAGTCTACTTTGCCAACCTTCATAGTAGGTTTGTATCAAATTTGCCAACTCCGGGCTCAACGGTCTGTCTTGTAGAACGCCAATAGACAGTCACCTACGCATATATGCGCTTTTAGTAGTAGTAAAAATATGCATACAAAACCTTGATTACAAGCAAAACATAAAATTAATATTAGAGTATTTCGTGTTAGAGTTTATTGCATAAAAAATCTAATCCAACTATTCTACACCAAATTCATGATCTCCTTGAACAGAACAGATGAGCCAAATCATCAGATATGTTAATATTAAGGATGGAGAGGAAAGTTTTGTTGACTTCGTCATAAGTCATCAGAGAAAGGGGAGAAACTTATCGGAAGAAATAATGCAAAAGCTGAGCAGTGACGGCTTGGATGTTCAGAACTGTCGCGGCCAAGGCTTGAACGATGGCTCGAACATGGCAGGAAAATATGAAGGTGTTCAGGTACATATCTTCAAAATAAAAGACTTTGCTAAATTTGTACGCTGTGCAGAACACAGTCTAAATCTCGTTGGTCGCGGAAGTGTCAGTTCTGATGATGAGTTTTTTTGGAAAAGTGTTGGAGTTTTTCAACTTTTTTAGTATCTCTACTTTAAGATGGGAGTCTTTACTAGATTGTATTAAAACGACTCTTAAGAGACACTGTGATACAAGATGGTCCTCTAGGCGTCAAGTCGTGGCAGCTCTTCAGAAAAACCTACTATCTGTACACAAAGTGTTACAGCATATGACAGAGTCAACAACTGGACCACCGCTACAGCATCTGGCGCTATGATCCTTCTCAGACAGATTGATTATCAATTTGTGTGCCTGTAAACAATGAAGTATTAGTAAAACTGGACTGCTCTAACAAATCGCTGCAAGGAAAGAATGCAACCCTTGAGGTAGCATCGAGTTTGCTTTCTGGTTTGGCGAAAAACATTCAACATCTGCGTGATGAAGGAGTTCATAAATACGCAGCCAAAGCCAAAACTGTTTGGGATTCAATGTCCATCAAAAGCAGTTTCACCGTTAAAAGATTAAGAAAGGTAAAGAAAATGGCTGGAGAGATGGCCGAAGACGAGGCACACTTGATCTGCGCTGATTAATCGTTTGAGCTGGAATGCTTCAAAGTGTAATTAAAAAAGATTAATAAGTGAAATTAAAAGCAGATCCGATATTTATCACACCATTTCTTCTGACATCAGTTTCCTGTCGGGAAAGGCCTTCAATGAAAGCTCTGTATCTTATCTCGAAAAATGCGCGGCTGATTTTGATGCCAAATATAACAGAGATATTGATACTTTGGAATTAGTAAACGAAGTTTCTACTTTCAAATTCCAGGTAAAAGAGCTGGTGAAAAACACCCATCTGGATATTTTGAAAGTTGTTTCAAAGTATGGGTTAAGAAATGCTTATCCCATCATCGAAATATCATTGCGGATATTTATGACAATTCCTGTGAGTGTTGTATCTAGTGAACGCAGTTTCAGCAAATTAAAAATAATTTAACACTATTTAAGGTCGAGTATGGGTGAAAGTAGACCGTCAAATTTAGCAATAGAATACGAAAAGGCATAAAAACTAGACTTCAATGAAGTAATAAATGAGTTCGCTTTGCTCAAAGCAAGGAAATTAAAAATGTAATTAAAATATAATTCCTGATTTTTCACTCACAATCATTGCAAGCCATTTATAGCTTTTCAATCGAATGTTATAGTGAATTCACCATTTTGAATTTTTAATCATCTTAGAGCAGCGATTTCCAAACTTTTTTCCCTCGCTCACCCTTTGATTAGTCTTTTTTTTTGAGTACCCCTTACTCTCAACCCCCTTCCCCAACCACCTCTTCGCGAAAAGAAGTTTTTATTAATAACGCTAAGGACTAAGGTTAACTTAAGAATTAAACGACTCTCATGAACTTAATAAAATTTATGATTTTTTTTATTTACATTTTAATCCATTTTTCAAAACAGTAAGTCTTCAACGTCAAAACAGATTAAAATAGTATTGTAATAATTTCTTTTCTTTATTCTTTTTCTTATTCCGAAAGTAGGCTTTCGAACTCGAACGATTTTCATTTTTCAAACGAACCTGACGAAACCAAATTCTAGAATATTCTTATATTTGGTGTTTTCCACCATTACCAAAATCACTTTTGAGGCGTACCACAGGTTGGGAACCTTTGATCTAGAAATGTCATTTGATATTAATAAAATCTGAATTCAGCTCATATATACTCAACTCTTAATTTCAGCTCTAATTTCTTTTATTTCTAATTAGTAATTTATGTACTATACATTATACACAGTGCGAAGCAAATGAATTTTCTTATTTATTATGCATCACACAAAAGCCAATGTTCAATAGCTGCAATAAACAATAAGATATACATTTTGTTTTATTTTTTGTCTTTTAGAAAATATGTGCAATTTGTAATTTATTTAATGATATATTTTTTTGTGTGTGTACAGTATTTTTCATGAATATAGTTCATTAAAGTATTTTTTAAGAGTAGGTAATTTTTATTAAACCTATTTAATAAATCCTAAAATATGCTAAATTTTTGTATAAAAATATTTGCAGGAATGCAGTTTTTTCCTGGAAGGTGTTTTATAGAAGGGATGAAAAAATTAATGAAAATGTGTCACATAAGGGGGCGCAGCTTTGCCAGTTCCGCCAAGGGCGCAGGATCACCTCGGTACGGCCCTGGGTATAGGACCAAAAAACAACAAAGTCAATGCGTAATAAAGGTAGATGCAATTATTTTAGAAGAAATAGGGACAAAACTAACCAAAAATATGGTAAAAAATGCCATAATTATGCCTGTAGTGAGCATTAAAAAGAAGTATATGTAAATTATTGTGATTTTTCAGAGTATTTTTGTAATCTCTATAAAAATATTCAAAACAATCATCTAAAATTATTTTTGCTTTTCTTTGCAATTCTTAGATGTTTATTCTTTAATTTGCAGCTGATATATCTTTTCGCAGAAAAAAATATATAGAGAAAAAAAGGAAAAGAAAATGGGCGACATATGCCCCCCGCGTACCTCATTGTGTAACAAAATTTCACGCCTAACGGAGGGTTAACAGAGTTTTCCCCGTCCTGCCTTGGCATTCGGGACATTGAATTCAGTGCATCGCCCGAGTACCGAGGCTGGAGTCCTAGTACCCATCACCGGCCACGACCCGACACCTCCCGTAGGAGGTGCGTACTATCACTGGAGTATACCATTATTGTACCCCCAGGAGAAGCGAGACCCCACTTACTTATCCGGAGGCTTTTCATCCACGTACTTGTATTGTTCCTCGGGGGAGTTTTCTTTTTTTGTTAAGACTGAGTATAAGAGAAATATTTTAAAAACTCCAAAAATGGGCGTCTTTTCAACATGCAAAAAGCACACAGATTTCATTACAATTGAACTAAAATAATTCCAGAATGAAGTAAAAATTACTTGTATAACAGTTTTTCGAGACCATAAAGCTAAAGGAATTCAGAAAGTAATAAGAGAAAATAAATTATGTTAAAAATAAATCTGCAAATATTTGAATGATACTGAAGTTTTTACTGATTGTATCCAAATGGTTTGTCACATAAACCACCCGTCGATAAAACCATGGTTAATTCCTCTTGCATTTCAAAAATTATAATTTGTTTGAAGTTGATTCTTTTAGTTTAAAGCTACGCAATTACGTAAAAGATGCAACAAAGTCTGAACGAATTTGAAAGAAATTGGAAAAATAGAAATAAAGTGTCTTATATAATTGCGCTTTCTAGTCACGAAACAAGAGCCTATTTTCTGACCAAATCAACAAAAACACTTCTCCCTCGGTCACTGTGACGAGCGTAACGATTTCGCTTGAAACGTTTCACATCACCAGAAACAAAAAATAAGTAATCTTTTAGGTCAAGATCGGTTCAACAGCCCTGTTTTCGCCGAACGAAATAAGAAAACGGAAGATAGCTTCCTCAGATTAACGTTCACGCTTTCCTGAACAAGACGTATAGTATTATCCGTTTATTTACGACTTCGAGTTTCCCAATTTTTTAAAAGACCAGATGATTCTGGAAAAGGGAAATCCGAATCCGAGTTAAACGGAAGATAGTTTCCTTTATATGCACGCTAAATAAGTGTCTTCACGCTAGTGATGTTTTCTGGAAAATTTCCTCGGATGCGACTCATTAAATTTCAGCATCCTAGGTATTTCCTGGATATCTTATAGATTGATGAACTTGTTTTGATCTGAATCTATCAAATTAGAACTATAAATTTTTGTAAGAAATGATATAAATTATATTAATGTACAATATTCAAACGCAAAATTAAGCTACCATATCTAGAGTAAAAAAAAATCAAAAAATTCTCTCGTCCCATTAGAATGATCACAAATAATTAAAATACCAATAAAAAATGAGTCCTTAAATATTGAAAAGACCCTAAGAAGTAAACAGAATATAGATGAAATAACGCTACCTGATCAATAAACAAACTTAATGAAGTATTAAATATAAAATATTGCGCTTAAAATTAAAATAACATTAAAAAGATATGAATACAAGATGGAAATATAGCAATTATAATGGCCTTTTTTCGGATTTTTATTTTTGACTATAGATATGATAGTTTTATTTTATTTTTAGGGTTATTGCAATTTTTGTGTTTGGATTTTGTATATTATTATAATTGATATTATTACTTACTATATATTAATTACACTTACTTAGGTTGCTTTTCACCTTTTGTGTAAATAGATTGATTACTGATATTGATATTTTGGTTTTGTATAAATTTTTGTAGTTATATTACGAGAACGTTTAACCCGTAATGAAATACAAAATGCTAACTTTTTATCTTCATTCTTCAATAACAATCTATAGCATGAACAACCACTTAACTATCTACTACTAGTAATCTTAATATTACTTACTAGATCAAAAATAAAGAATGATAAAGAACTATTCTTTAATTTTTGTGAGAATTTGCTTCCATATACTCCTGATTTAATTATCGACAAGAATTCAAGTTAGCACGCAAAATAACGTTTGCTGAATAATAAATTAGTTAAAACTCATAGAAATGTTGATAATAGTAGAAAATATTTTCTATGGTTCCATAACAATCACTGGAAACCTATCAATGTACTTTAACAGAACATTCATGCACTTGCGTTTGTAAATTATTGCTGAATAGCTTATTATTCGAAAGTAAATTTGGTATCCCGCTTGCAAACAAGCAGAATTCTTTGCTACAGAACATTCACTTGTATTTGTAATTTATTGCTGAATAGCTTATTATTCGAAAGTGAATTTGGTATCCCGCTTGCAAACAAGCAAAATTCTTTGCTAAGACTTCAATTTCATAGCAAATAAAAGTTTATCGAAACTTAATTCAGAAACATCTTTGATTTCATTTCAAAATTCGGCTTTCCTTTCCTTCATACTTTGTTCCGAAATTTCGTAAAGCGATTGGATTTGATTCAAGTATTTAAACGTATGATGGTTCTTGTTAATATGCATGACGCTTCAGAGATGTATATGATTTCGCATAAATTTGTATACATTTCATTGCATGCCTATTTCGTTCCATTTAAGCTGTTTATTTATTTAACTAAATTCCATAAATATCTAACATTTTAGTATAAACCATTGAATTCAACAGTTGTTCCGCTACCCTCGTACCTAGACCATTCCAGATAGAAATTCAGAAAATCTGGTCATTTTACAATTGTCATAACAACTAGAAGAAAACTATGTTACAAATGAAAAGCAATACGTCATAATAGATTTGTAATGCATGAACTTGTTGACGATTCGTATAGATGGAATCTTGTTGATTAGACTTGTGTTAATTGGCTTTTTATACCAAGAAAAATAACTTGCAAGAGTATTCTGTTTTGAAACTTTGTTTTGATTTCATGAGAATGGAATTTGACCTTTGAATTAGTATATAAGTTCATGCACTTGGTCTCAGTATTTAAATAAACGGAGATAATTCTTTCTTCTTTCGAAAACAATGCTCAAGAATATTTATCTATGGATAGAAAAAAAATTTTTATGCTCCCGTTTACGAAAAACTTTAAAAAGAAATTTTCTTTAACTGTAAATCATGTTATTTAAATTATTTAAGGCATAATACAGATATAGTATTTAAAGAAATGGAGATAATTCTGTCTATTTTTGAAAATAATATTCAAGAATATTTATCTATGGATCGAAAAACCTTTTCTATGCTCACGTTTACGAAACAACTTTAAAAAAAGATTTTCTTTAACTGTTCATCATGTTATTTAAATTATTCAAGGGATAATACAAACATAGTATTTAAAGAAATGGAGATAATTCTGTCTACTTTTGAGAACAATATTAAAGAATATTTATCTATGGATCGAAAAACCTTTATAAGGCTCACGTTTAAGAAACGATTTTAAAAAAATATTTTCTTTAACATGTTATTTAAATTATTCAAGGGATAATACAAACATAGTTGAAACAAACAGAAATTCGTCCTCTTTTCTTTTCTTTCATCCGCGAAATACGGGTAATTTAACAGTTTACTCCAAACTATTTCCCTAGACACGGAACTGAAATTACACGACAAGAATAATAATCGACGTTCTCTTTTCAGTAATAATCTTTGATCAACTCTCTAGTGGTAATTCACGGATGAAACTTCTGCGCAGTCTTTTGTTCTTCGCCGGAGCAAATATCTATAAATTTTGTTTATCACCTCGAGTTTATTAAGGCGGAAATTGGTAGCTATTGAAAATAAATCATCAATCACGAGCATGTGATAACGTTGCCGGAATTTAGACATTAACCTGGCTGCGAATAATAAATGATTGTGCTGTAATCTGGTTTCCTGCAGAAAAGTGTTTGTAACATGTATTATTTCAAGTACGCTCTCCAAGATTGATGATGCGAGTATTCATATAACGACGAAAGCAATGCGGCATAATAGATTCGTAAAGCATGGACTTGTTGACGATTCTTATAAATGGAAGCTTGTTGATTAAACTCGTGTAACTTTGCTTTAATGCTAAGAAAAGCCAGCAGGAGTAGTCTCCCCTAAACTTTCTCGTAATCTCGTCAAAATCTCGAGTTCGAATTATTTGACGATTACAATACTTTTTCTTTGCATACTTTGTATATGAGAAAGTGAAACAAACAAACAAACCTGAAATCAAATATCTGTTGCCATGTTTGAAAAAAATATTACTTTGAAGCACGCGATAAAATAAGCAATGCAATGAATACCAAAGCGAAAATAATTCTGCTTTGGAATTGCATTCCCAAGAAAACGATTTATACTACCACAACCGTAACAATTGCAAAAGCGCGTGAATAAAAGATTTGCTGAAATAATGAGATCGGTTTGAATTTATTTACAACAATAAAAAAATTGTTACAATTTATGTTTGAAAGCATTATTCATTGTTAAAAATAAAATTTACAACAATAATAGATTGCTACCAGTACGCATGCGCATGAGAATCGGATTAAAAGAAATTGAATATGTAATTTGAACGCCTCTTTTTCACGGATTTGGCCCAAAATTTTATACGGACCCACGTTTATGAGGATAAAACTGTGTACCAAATTTTATCCATCTAGCTACTCAAGTTTTTGAGTTATAGTGTTCACATGACCGCGGACAGACAGACATCCCGTGGACGTAATTTGTCCAAAATTTGAAAGAAACCTACAAATATGTTTAAAGACCACATACCAAATTTCATCTCCGTAGCTCTAATAGTTTTCGAGTTATCGTTCTCACAGACAGACATGATTCCAAAATTGTGTTTTTCGGACTCGGGGAGGTCTAAAACGTGGAGATTCGTCAAAATCTCGAGTTCGAATTTTTTGACGATTACAATACCTTCTCTTTGTATACATCGTATACGAGAAAGTAATGAGTAAATAATAAGTTAAATTTCTGAAACCAGAGATATAAACCGAACTGTTGAGCTTTAAAACAGTTCGATGTTCTTTTTTACTTTCTCGTACACGAAGTATACAAAGAGAAAGTATTGCAATCGTCAAAAAATTCGAACTCGAGATTTTGACAAATCTCCACGTTTTAGACCTCCCCGAGTCCGAAAAACACAATTTTGGAATTATGTCTGTCTGTGAGAACGATAACTCGAAAACTATTAGAGCTACGGGGATGAAATTTTTTATGTGGTCTTTAAGCATAATTTGCATGTTTCTATCAAATTTTAGACAAAATCCGTCAACGGGAAGTCTGTCTGTCTGTATGTCCGAAGTCATGTGAACTCTATAACTCAAAAACTTGAATAGCTAGATGGATAAAATTTAGTACACAGTTTTATCGTCATGAATGTAGGTCCATATAAAAGTTCGGGCCAAATCCGTCAAAAGGTTGATTGTCTGTCGGTCTGTATAATTTACTATTCTGTATAATTTACTATTGAAACCAATCCGTTATCTCCACGCGCATGCGTACTGGAAGCAATCTGCTGTGCAGGCGAAAGGAGCGAATAGCGTCAGTTTGTCTTTGAGACGGCAAGAGTGAAACCTAGCAGTGTGCGATAGATGCGTTTTAATCGGTACGCAGCTCTTTGAATTCTTTACCTAGATATTTTTCAATCACTATAATGAAAAACCTTCTGATAGTCATTGATTCTGGAGGTTCGAATAGAGGTAGGTTCGAATTTTTTTAGCCACGCGGAGGAAGGAGAAACGGCATCTTTTTGGGGTAGTATAGGAGAAAGTTTAGGGGAGACACTCCCGCTGGTACGAATGTCAATTAGAAAAATGATATTTAAATTGTCGAATATACATAACAATACATCCAATTCGGAAATTGTTTGTACCTTCCATGGATGAAATCTAATTATGATAGATTTCTATTATGATGATCATAAACTGTCAATAAGAAAGACTGATAAACGTTTGCCAATCGAAATTCCTTTCAAGTCGAAAATGTTTGAATTATCGTATATTCTAAGGGTGTTTTAAAAAATATCCTTAAAAATAGGGAAATTAAACAAGACAGTGAACTGTGAAGTATTAATCTAACCAGCGGGAGTGTTCTCCCCTAAACCTTCTCGTATACTTCCCCCAAAAGGTGCCGTTTCTCCTTCCCCCACGTGGCTAAAAAAATTCGAACCTACCTCTATTCGAACCTCCAGAATCCAATGACTATCAGAGGGTTTTTCATTATAGTGATTGAAAAATATCTAGGTAAAGAATTCAAAGAGCTGCGTACCGATTAAAACGCATCTATCGCACACTGCTAGGTTTCACTCTTGCCGTCTCAAGGACAAACTGGCGCAATTCCTTTTGTGAGCACAGACGATTACTTCCGTGCGCATGCGCGTGGAGATAGCGGATTGGTTTCAATGGTAAATTATACAGGCCGACAGACAGTCAACCCTTTGATGGATTTGGCCCAAAATTTTATACGGACCTACATGCATGACGATGAAACTGTGTACCAAATTTTATCCATCTATCTAATCAAGTTTTAGAGTTATAGTGTTCACATGACTTCGGACATACAGACAGACAGACTTCCCGTTGACGGATTTTGTCCAAAATGTGACAGAAACCTACAAATTATGTTTAAAGACCACATACCAAATTTCATTCTCGTAGCTCTCATAGTTTTTGAGTTATCGTGTTCACAGACACACAGAACCAGACACACACACAGACATACAGACACACAGAGACATAATTCAAAAATTGTGTTTTTCGGACTCAGGGAGGTCTAAGACTTGGAGATTCGTCAAAATCTCGAGTTCGAATTTTTTGACGATTACATTACTTCCTGTTTGTATACTTCGTATATGAGAAAGTAAAAACCAAATTTAATTCAACTAGGAAACTCCTATGGCAACTTGAATCACAGAAATCCCTAAAAGGGAAATTATTAGCATACACCTTCCCTATCCGATGGGGAATTCAATCAGTCTGGGGAAAAACCATGGGCGAATGAGGTCCTAAGAATGGAATCGGTAATCTTCCGATTTAAAAGTCAATTTTCTAAATGTTCAACTGTGTGAAATACGTGTTCGTAAATGTCTATGTGTCGTGTTGTTGTTACTCGTGAAGTAAATAATTGGAAAATGTAAAAAGGGACTGATAATTTGGGCTCAAAAAAGAACACGCATATCGGAACTCGGGCTTAACGCCACAACCCCTTCCAGGATTCCGAACTTTCAGCCTTTCCCCAGTGATTTAGTCTTTTGTTGTATTGTTGAAACTAAATACTCAGCGAAGTGTATGCGCAAAATAGAAAGGATGCTTTATTGATCCGAGCGTGTTTACAATATTATTTTGTACTCAATATTTGATGTTAGAATTCAATCTTCTTCATTGTTTTATTTGTCATTTTCGATAATTTATACAAAACTATTGTTTGATTTAGTGACTCTTGAAAAGGTTATGTTATGTTGTTATGTCTGAATTGTCCACTAGTAAATACAGCATTCAGCAAGTACAGTGGTACCTCCCTTAACGGACACTTCCGAATAGCGGTCACCTCTAATTAACGGACATTTTTACGACTCCCAGTCCTTCTATATAGGACAATCCATGTTATTCCCTCTGGATAGCGGACAGGTATTTTTGAAAAACTTTCAATTATTTTGGCAAACATTTCAAAGTTATTCTAACAAGCAAGATAAAAATATATGTTTCATACATCAAACAGAAGTGAAAAAACTTTTTTTTATAAAAAGTGTGTCCTCCCCAATAGCGGACACCTCCTGAAAACGGACAAAACTTTTGGTCCCGTGACTGTCCTCTTTTCGGAGTTACTACTGTATAACCCAGCTTTTTGAAAAGTTTTGTCCTGGGACTTATGGATGGCCATTTCAAAGAAGGATCTCAATGAAAACAATGTTTTGGTCATTTGAGAAAGCATGGTTGAGTCGTTTGTGTCTCTTTTAACTTAAATTCTAAACAATACGTTTTTACGTACACTTATACCTTATCCATCACTGTAGGCGTCGTATTAGTTGAGGAAAAGGGATATTGACAGTATACACTATCTGATCAAAAGTATGAAGGCGAAAGTGGAGTTTGACCCATCCTGTTTCACAGAAAACTGCAAAAGAGATGTAAATTTCATCAATGGTTATGTTTGATGTGCATAATATTTACATGCATTTTCGTAAACACAGCACAAATATTCGGGAAGATATAAAGGTTTTTCTTAAAAAATCCTAAATTTTTCTGCATGTTTTTTGCTTATAACATACAGAAAAAGTGACAATATGTTAGAAAAGCATTGTGTAGAAATTTGGAATAAAAGTTTTGAATATTAGAGAAACTATGAGTATTTGTAGTAAATAAATAATTTTTACTGGGTATGCGCGAGACATAGCGAAATTTTTCTTTCACAAAGTCAAAGCCAGATATATAGGACAACATATATAAAAATTCCAGTCGAATACCATTAAGATTTAGATTGAACAGAATTTTGGCATTGCAGTTTACAGAATTTCCGCTTCTTTCTAAGAGAAAGAAAATGATGAAGGTTTATCCACAAATTGACATTTTTTAAACTTGAACCTTCGAATAGTAATCGTCGAACTGCAATTTAAATTATGAATTTCATTTATAAGTATGTCTGGGTATTCAGCATATTCAATCTTTATTAAATTCTATAAAATCATTCGAAAATTCAAGTTTAAAAAACATCAATTTGTGGAAAAACCCTCAACATTTTGTTTCTCTTAGAAAGAAGCAGAAATTCTGCTCACTGCAATGCTGATATCTTTCTAAATCTTAATGGTAATTTGACTGAAATTTTCAAATAACTTGTCCTATATATCTGGCTTTGACTTTGTGAAAGAAGAATTACGCCATGTCTCGCGCATGCGCAGTAAAAAATTATTTACAACAAATACTCATATTTTCTCTAATATTCAAATTATTTATTCCAAATTTTCCCACAATGCTTTTCTAATATATTGTCACTTTTCTGTAAGTTTCGTGCAATTTGGAGGAAAACTCTGCATGTTATAAGCAAAACACGTTCGGAAAAATTTAGGATTTTTTAAGAACACCTTTATATCTTCCCGAATATTTGTGCTGTGTTTACGAAAATGCTTATAAATATTATGCACATCAAACATCACCACTGATGAAAGTTACATCTCATTATCAGATTTCTGTGAAACAGGATGGGTCAAGCTCCATTTTCGCCTTCATCCCTTTTGGTGGCCTCCTAATTCCCCTCGTGACCGAATCTTCACTGTAAAATGTGAGATCCCGTGCATCACTACCAAGGCAACCCAATCAGCTAATATACGGCTATTTATCGGACCAAAAATTCACCAAAAACGACCAGCAACGAAACCATTAAAATATATTCTAAATTTGCCCCCCTTAAAATATGGAAGCCATTTATATTAAAAGATATCTGACTTCTGGTTAGAAGAATCGCAAATTAAAGACTAAAATTCTACAGATGATAATCCGTATTTGTTGGGGTAGTAGACGTTAAATCCAACGTCGTGGACTATCATGCGAAAGTCTGGAGAGTTGTGTGTCAGCCTTGTAATCTGGCCACAGTTCACGATTACGAGATCCATTCCATAGTAGCCCAAGAGTAGCTTCATAATTATGAGCAACTTTAACTAAACAAATCCAAATTTAGAAATAATTTTTCTCTTCGAAAAACATATTGAAGCGTGCAAAAACATTCAACCATCGATAAAAAAAGTATCGAATTAATAATTACAAAAAATAATTCAAATCATTTAGAACCCGAGAAGAGTGAAATTCTAGGTGTGAGCAATTTTTTTCAGAAAGCGTAACGTTCATACAACTGTTAAATTATTTATGACAATAATTCTATTTTTGCAGCATTTTTCTTCTTAAGGACTCTCAATCATCCTATTCTTGGAGTGACGGAGCTATAAATCGGTGGAAGAAGGCGCCACTGGACTTCTCCTCCGGTCCATAAAAGTCACGCTCGGCCAGTTCCGGCTAATATCGTTCGAAGTCTTTTTATTTGCTCTCTCAACTCGTTCAGAAACTGATCGAATTTCTTCAGAAGGTCTAGAATGACTGTCTATGCCACATAGTTACGTTTCATTACCCGTCATCATACTTTTTATTCATTTTTTACTTTCTCGTATACGAAGAGAAAGTATTGTAATCGTCAGAAAATTCGAACTCGAGGTTTTGACGAATCTCCACGTTTTAGACCTCCCTCAGTCCGAAAAACACAATTTGGGAATTATGTCTGTCTGTGAACGCGATAACTCGAAAACTATTAGAGCCACGGGGATGAAATTTGGTATGTGGTCTTTAAACATAATTTGTAGGTTTCTGTCAAATTTTGGACAAAATCCGTTAACTGGAAGTCTGTCTGTCTGCCCGCGGTCATGTGAACACTATAACTCAAAAACTTGAATATCTAGATGGATAAAATTTGGTACACAGTTTTATCGTCATGAATGTAGGGCCGTATAAAATTTTAGGCCAAATCCGTCAATGGGTTGACTGTCTGTCAGTCTGTATAACCGCATGCTTGTTTACTTTTGAAACGAATCTTTTATCTCCATGCGCATGCGTACTGGTAGCACGCGGAAGGGTTACGCCACTTTGTCCTTGAGCCGTTAAGAGTGGAAAATCGGTACGCATCTCTTTGAAATTGATTCTTTACCTAAATATTTTACAATCACTATAAATCTACAATGAAAAACCTTCTGATTGTCATTGGACTCTGGGTTCGATATTTTTTTATCCACGCGGGGGGAGGGGAAACAGCACCTTTTTGGTAAAGTATACGAGAAAGTTTAGGGGAGACCACTCCCGCTGGTTAGGGATTGTACTTCTAAGTTGCATATCTGTCCAACATTTAACTACAAATAATTTTATGAATTTATTTTGCTTTTAGTAAATGGATAAATGTAAAGTTTAGCAGCGATCATAAAATTCGTTTGATGTTTGTTGGAAAAATTTACGTATATCCTAAGTCTTACGAATTTTGAACTTCAGATACTTTTTATAGACTTTTATTTATCTTGACTTGTCTGATATTTGTAAACGTGGAATTTTTTAGTCTATTTTTCACTTACTTCGCGATGTGCTAGAGTTTTTAAATTTTTTTATTCTTACGTATTCGCGATGAGAATATGTTATATTAATATCTTTAGACCTTAATCATCCTTAATTTAATTAATTAAATCAAGTTTTAATTCCATACCGTGGTGACACCTGGTAATGAATTTGAAAAGAATATTACGAATATTATAATGAACTATAAATTAAAGAATAAATGTAGAAAATAATTAAAACGAAAAATTCCACTTTTTGTGCAGAAATAAATATGTATTTCAAAAACTGTTTTTATTAAATTTATTTAACTTTGATCGTTGAAGAAAAATTGCCTTCAAAATAGAACGAACTATTTGAAGAATACTTCCGTAAAAATCTAACCCTTGCAACCATTGCAAATATGATTCCGCATTTTTACCTGAAATCAATTTTGGTTTTTGATGAATGAAAATCTTGTTCTGTCCGCCATAAAATACCAGAGCAGAACTGTATATATGTTTGAGCCAACTAATTTTTAAATCACTCGACAACAATGTCACACATCAAAATTTGTGATGATGATATAATATTCTTAAAGGTCTATGGAAGAACAATGGCAACACTAGATTTTCCGGAAGAATTTATTCTTCTACTTTGTTGTGTCTTATAAATTCCGTTGAGATAAGAGAAAAGTTAAAACTGTTATGGTCGAACTTCTTTCATACAAAACCAAAGAGCCCACGCCAGCCGATTTTAATTCCACCTTTTACAATGCGTTAAACTTTTATCGTGAATAATTTTAGAGATAATTCCTCTCAATAAGTAACGTGAGTGTTCTCCATTGTGTTTAGCTTCGTATTTAAGTGAAGAGAATTGAGTATAAATTTTGGACTTCTACCTATTCACTGATTATTGACCTCTTCCTGTTCACTGATTATTGACCTCTTCCTGTTCACTGATTATTGACCTCTTCCTGTTCACTGATTATTGACCTCTTCTTGTTCACTGATTATTGACCTTTCACTGATTATTTTCCTCTTCTTGTTCGCCACTCGATTATTGACCTCTTCTTGTTCACTGATTTGCTGACCTCTTCTTGTTCACTGATTACACCTCTCTTCTTTAAGTTCTTGCCATTATTGACCTCTTCTTGTCGCTGATTATTGACCTCTTCTTGTTCACTGATTATTGACCTCTTCTTGTTCACTGATTATTGACCTCTTCTTGTTCGCTGATTATTGACCTCTTCTTGTTCACTGATTATTGACCTCTTCTTGTTCGCTGATTATTGACTTCTTCCTGTTCACTGATTATGACCTTTTCCTGTTCATTGAAATTTGATAAACATCTATGATTTTGGAGTCAAGACCACATGTCTGGTTCGATGCGGTTTTGGGTTATCGCGTTCGCATACACGAGGTAAATAAACAAACAGAAGAATTCGTCCAAAATTAAACACAAAACAGTTTTCGTATAAAGATCGTATACTGAAATTCAACCAATTAATATTTTGCGTTTTTTAGTTATAGTATTTAAGGGAAACTAGAGATACTTGCCCCTGCGTGATTTTTCTCAGATTGCGAGATAATTGGTAAATTTTTTATGTCATTTTTATTTGACCTTGGGTCTTTCATTCCAATCTGTAAAGCTATCATAATGGTGTGTAGGTAAATATATTTCGGGGTCCAGAAGCAAATCTCCACTTTTTCATTCCTTCGTGGATTTAAAGTTTACTACTGAAGATATAATGAATTAAAATATTTCTAAGTTTTAAGCATACTTCAATCTATAAGTTGACACACGATGTTGCACAGTGTCTTAATTATAAGTGGTTTAAATTTTAGATTATTTTAAAAAGTCAAGTTAGGGATTCTTGACCCCACCAAAAAGTGATTGTAACTTCGATGCCGTAGCCGATCGAAGCACACTGTGTGGTTGAGATCACTTGGTCGCCAATATGTCAACTTAAATATAGAGAATAATTATTTAAAAATAGATTAAGCAATTATTTAATAAATAAAATTTCTTTTTAATGTGATAATTTCAAATAATGGAAATAATTATTTTAGTAAGAATTTTAAAAGAATTGAAATTAATTTATTCCATCTTTTCCTCGCTTGCAAAAAAACGTCTTTTATTCATTTATTCTTTAAAAAAAATCTTTTGCTCGAACTATTTATCATCGTTTGGTTTCTTTTAACGTTTCGCCATTTTGGATGAATTCTCTTCGCTGGTTTGAATTTTCTTGTAGAATATATTTATCTTCTTTTGTTCTTGTTTGCATTATAATATTAGGTGAACCGAGTAAGTCTATTTAGCTTCTCCGATTTCTTATTTTGTACAACATTTTTTAAATCCTTTCTTTTCATTTTGGTACTATTATGCTCTATTTTAATTTTCCTCAAACCGTCAATTCATTCTTCAAAAGCTAGTGACTTTGCTATGTTCCCAGTTCCATTTCTATAATTTTTATCATTTAATTAATTCAATATTTTATTTCTTTATTTAATTTTGAATTAATTTAATTCAGTAACTAGATTTAATTTAATGAGTGGATTAATTTAATTTATTAACTAGAATTTTATTGATAACGCCTGCATTTTATAAATTTCATATTATTTTATTTTTAACCAGTCAATTTTTTTACCAAAGGCGGTCACAAAAAAGGCATATTTTTTTGCTGCATAAATTCACGCTTCTGTTATTCGGTGGTTAAAAAAAACCCTTCAACGGAAATAGACTCGGATGGAAAGCATTTCAGTGACATGGATAAGCTACGCCATCTGTTGAACTCTTTTTCATACTGTTGTTAGGTGAATTACTAGGGCGAACCGGATAAGGCCAACTTTTGGGTAGCCGGCAAACCGGTAAGACCAACTTTTGGATAGCCGGCAAACCGGTAAGGCCAACTTTTGGGTAGCCGGCAAACCGAATAAGGCCATCTTTTGGGTAGCCTATAAACCGGTAAGGCATACAGATCTGCAATTCTATATAGTAATAAAAATGTCGTCTGAAACATGGAAATTCGCCAAAACCTCTAGATCGACTGTCCTGACGATTACATTACTTTTTCCTTGTATTTTTCGTATACAAAAATGTTTTAAAAATGAGAACGCATTACGAAATACTTTGATTGTAAAGACATTTTTGAAATCCTTGCAGTGCTATATTTAATGAAGAATTAAGTCTATCCTATATTCCACATCTATTTCTCAGCTCCAATTTAATTTACCTGAACGATGATTCTTATTGACCGATTTGCTTTATTCTATTGATTTAAAATAATTTAACAGCTTATCAGTAAAATTATCTGCTTAAGGTACTTTGCCTTTAAAAAAGAGGAGATTTTAGTAAAAATATGTGAATGAAACAATTCATGTTCTTAAATTCAAAATTAAGTTTTTAATTGTCTTTTTTGTATTTTTTATACTCATTCATAAAGATTTGTACAACTTTTGTTGAAAAATAAAACACCACGCAACACTGGATTTCGTCGCTTAACAAGCAACACCACCT
>BGPR01003082.1:0-57823 GCA_013235015.1 Araneus ventricosus | reverse complement strand
GAAGCTTAGCTACGGTTGAGTTGTGCTCGTGTGACAGCGTAACGATGAATGCACGAACCGGAACCCAGGTCAACGTTATTTAATAATATTGTTAAGGAATGTATAAGATTCACTGCAGAAAACTTTTCGAATTTGAGACATTATTTAGGCTAAGATCTAAATAATGCTGCATTTCCCCTTTCGCGGATAACAGAATTTTATGTTCAGGTCATATCAGTTAACCGCTTAACTTAACAGCCCGAGAATACTCGTGCATCGAATTATAGAAATTTTAGTCTTATAAACTAAAATTGAATCATATATTAGCTTTATAATTTGACACAAAAAATATGTAGGATCCAGAAACATCTTATGTATCCTATGCCTTCTTAGATGAATGAAAACGACAGCCCCTTTCCAAAACAGGAGGGGTCATCTTATTAGATAGCAAAGAAAACTATTCTGTTAAGTGGTTAATATGGGAAAGCTGGTTTTGAGAAAGTCGTATTCTTAAATTAATCAACAACAACAAAGCTCCATGGGATTCGAAGAGGAATTGACAGATTAATAAAATCACTAATTATTTTAATCATTTTCAATATTGAAAATAATTAGTTTCGAAAGGTGAAATATATCATAAAAAATTCGAAGCCAATTGAAATTAACTTCGTTGATAATAGAGGATTCCTGAAGAATCTTTAAAAAAAAGAACCATTATGAATAATTAATTATACGTAATGTTAAACCTGATCTGTTTCGTAGTTTACCAGGGCAAGATTAATACACATATGTTCCTTCAGAGCGAATGGAAAAGCTTCAAAATTTGTTTTGGGCTATACTAGGAATATTAAAAGTGGTACTGGTTATGGTGCATTTATTATTAACACTCTATTGGAATAAGAGATAAGTATTTTAATACGTTTACTGAATATTAGGCTCTTTTTATATTTAGCAATTTATGCTTTTTTGTTAAAATGAAGCTTCAATAAATATGTTAAATGTCTTCCTTTTCATTGCACTGTTTTGCCATTAAAGAAATTTATATACACACAAAGATTGTCTGTTACTTTTATACTTTTAATGGTTAGAAAAAATAATGCATTTACATTAAGCCAGACATTATTAAGAAAGACATTTAATTTAGAAGTTGATTTTAATGGTTTGGCATGCAATATCAGATTATTGTACTTTCAAACACCCAGTAGTGGCCAATGAAAACGCGTTATCGTAAATTTGTTTTATTTTATTCACGAGTCTTTTAAAGGATGACGCAATATCAAAAACAATGATGTAATCCTGCGTTCCTACTGAAAATACATCAAAATTACTTTCTATTCAATAGTATTATTTGTCCAATTTAAATTTATAATGCCATATTTAAAAAAAGGACGTAGTTCTTTTTGATTTGGTCACTACTTTTTTTGCGAAAGATTTGACAGTAACCAAAGAAACTGGATTCTCAATTTTTCTTTGAAGAAACAGAAAAATATTATGTCATTAAATTGAAACAATACCCATTGCCGTATAAAACTAATCTCATTCTCTACAAATTCCTGATTTTTAAACAAAAGTGAAGCTTTAGAGCGAGTTATTCTGCAAAATTATATCGTTGTACGATGAAATCTTATATTTTTCGATCTATGAAAAGATGGTGTCGCATACTTTGCTTCCAGTTCACTTTTGTAAAGGGCGATTTTTTGGGTTGTTTAAGCATTCCTGCTCACCGATTTTTTCGAAACACTAGGTGTTTTACCTTTTTTATAATTATTCAACACGATTTATTATTATTCACAGATTATTTCAACACGATTTATTATTATTCACAGATTATTTCAACACGATTTATTATTATTCACAGAAAAGGTACCCAAGTACGAATGTACTAAGAAATCTATCACAAGCTGTTATATCGCATCTAGAATTCTCTTAGCTGTATTTTAGCAGCGGGGGCAAACTTTTATATTATGATATAGCCAAGATGTATTGAAATGTTGGTGAAATCACTTTAGTCTCCATATTGATAGAATTTTTCTGCGTAAAACAAAGTAAGACGACAGATACTAAATCAAACTTCAAATGTTCCGAATCTTCAACAGTTTAAGTATTGATTTATCGATAACCATACATGATTTGAAATATAAAACATGAATTCATATTCGTATTTAAATTTTCTGAATTAAATTTTCCAAATCTTTTCACACTGATACCGGTTGGAATATTTTCGCAAGAAAGACTCAAAATTTACCGCGCACTACATCAAAATAACGGGAGTACAAAACAATGCAGAACAATCGGAATCTTCCAAATACTCACCCGCGCCATGGAGTTCCTTGACTTGTTCTTCGACTGTTACGTCATTTGCAAACGGCGCCTCTTATATGCACCTGACCGGGTCACACCCCATTGAACACACACATACACACCAAGGCATCCCAACATCGTGCAAAACGATAAAAAATTGTCCCAACTTTTTTCCTTGCACAAGTGTCTATATCACCGGCTATTTTCGCGGTAAACATAGGAAACCATCTGGAATAATTGACACCGTATCTCTGTTTTGCGTGCCTTCCTGCTAATAAATAATAATCTACCATCTTCATCTTGGTCAGTTCTTTGTGCCGTCTTTCCGCCAGCGATATTCGAAAGTTTTATTTGCAAATTGGTTTCCTTCGGCCAATCGGAAGATGTGGTTTCCTTAAATAATTAGAAGTAATACCTTTCCCCGATTTCGGAACAGCCTTGTTTTATCTATTTTTGACGGAAAGAACAATTACGGAATGATTTTGGACGGCAGTAAAAAAATGTAAACGGTATTTTGCTTATCTGTATATCCTGTCGAAGCATATCGTATTTTGTGGGTTAATATTGCATTGACAAATATTGTTTGCAAGGACATGCTCGTATTTTTTCGAAATCGGTTTTTAAACGTTTTTACGTTCTGTAAAAGATTGATATCAATAAGAGGAAAACTCGAAGTGCAGATCGTTTTGAAATTTCTGTAAGACATATGGTTTCCGTTCAGTGAGCTTGATTTACATCATTCATTGAAAAAGGAATTTAAAATTAATTAACAGAAGTTTCAATCTAAATGCAATTGGAAAAATATCATTTAAAACGAGCATAATCGTATTTTATAAAAATCGATTTTTAAAAGTTTTGCGTTATAGACAAGATTGATATGTTACCGTTAAAGCATGAAATCCGTTATTCTAAAGAATAACTAATCAAGTCAGTTAAAGTGTAACATAAACTTTTTTTTACACTTTAACTAGTTATTCTATAGAATAACGGTCCGCACATCGTTAAAGTGTAAAATAGCCGACATGATTCAACCCGTTTGTTAGTCAAATTGGTTATTTGTATTTTCAGCATCTGAACACGGGAATTTTTTTTTATTCGTAAGTAACATTCTACGGCTTCTATAGTAGCTTCGCTATATCATATCATTGAATGTGAGGAATCTGTGTTTTTTAATTACTCAAATGAAGCAGGAAAAATTGTGCTCGCGATGCCTGTGGGATCTGAAATGGTCACAGGGGAAATTTTTCAAAATTTAAAACTCATCCTAAGGCTTCTCTAGCAGCGGGAGTCGGATCCTAGTAGCTTCGCTAGCTCGTTGAATGTAAGGATTCTACGTTTTGTAAATACTCACATGAATTAGGGAAAATTGTGAGCGCAATGCTTGTGGCATCTGAAATGGGCACCGGGCAAATTTTTTTAACTCAAAAAACATCCTACGGCTTCTCTAGCAGCGTGAGCCGGAATCTAGTAGCTTCGCTAGCTCATTGAATGTAAGGAATCTACGTTTTTTGAATACTCAGGTGAAGTAGGTAACATTGCTCTCGCGATGACTACGGCAACTAAAGTGGGCATTGGGTAACTTTTTTAATTAAAAAAAAGTAGCGGGAACTGGAACTTAGTAGCTTCGCTAGCTCACTGAATGTAAAAAATCTGCGTTTTTTAAATACTCACATGAAGCAGGGGAAATTGAGCTCGAGATGCCTGCGGCATCTAAAGTGAACACCGGGAAAAAATTTTTAACTTTATAAAGCATCCTAAGGCTTCGCTAGCAGCGGGAGACGAAATCTAGTAGCTTCACTAGCTCATTGAATATAGGTTCTGCATTTACACTGGAATTTGTCCATAACTTCGTTCCTAATAGAGATACCGAAGCAATTCCTGTATATTCTGGAACCTTCCTTTTCTCGCCAAATTTGTCGCCAAGTTGCCTAAACGGTCGCCAAGGTCGAGTGTCATTGACTTCCTTCCAAAACTTATTCCTGTAAATCTCTCTTCCCAACTATAAGACTAATATGGAAATAAAGCGATATTACTGTTTCGTGACAGTATTATCGTGGTTTTAATTTTGTACCGGTCATGGCTGATTTACAATCAGTGCGTAATTTATAAAAAACGGACTTGTTTTAATGTCAGATTGCTTATTTTATACCTTAACGGTCTACCATTAGTTATTCTATAGAATACCCAGTTATTGCATAGAACAACTAGGTAAAGTATGAAATAATTCATCTATTTTGCACTTTAACTGACTTGATCAGTTACTCTATGGAATAACTGAATTATACACTTTAACGGTGACAGATATATGAAGCAGGAAAACTCAAACTACAGAGCATTGTGGAATTTTGACGAGAGATACGACTACTGTTCATTTAGTTTAACGTAAGCTTGATTTGATTTTACTCCATTCTAAAGAAAAGGAATTTAAGTAACAAAAGTTTTATTCTGATTACAATTTAGTCTCGAATTCAGTCCAATGGCTTGCATGCTACCAACTCTGCCCTCAAATCATTTTGTTTCTTTTTCCAGGTCCTGCCTGAAATTCTTTCAATTGAGTGCCCCATCTGGCTCCGATTTGCCCCATCTGGCTCCGATTTTCCCCATTTGGTTCCGATTTGCCCCATTTGGCTCCGATTTGTCTTCTTTTACATTAAACATTTCTGGAAGAAATGAAATATTTGTAAATGAAATAGAGTAACCACTTTTGTCTACCGCTATAATTACTCGGCCCAGCCTTGCCTTCTATATAATTTCTGAAATCTAACATAAAAAATCCTACAAGCTTCCTCATGCACCCCATTCAGTGGATGATTTTGGTCTCGGGTTCGATTCATCAGACCCTCACCACTGCCGAAAAAGTTTGTAAAAAAATGAGTTTCGTGCATTGGGAGAAATAGCGAGCCAGGTCAAAATTTCTTCGTTAAAACTACGGACGGAAACATCATCTCCATTCATGTTAAACGAACATCGCCCGTAAAGTCGTCAGGCGTTGCTAAACGCGTACGTATCATACTAACAGTGCGGCTGAAAAGAGTGAAACGTTGCTAAATGCGTTTATATCAAATTCATATCAGTAATTTTTCATCTTACAAGTGTCTACCAACTTGGCTATTTTTATGTTTCTGAAACGTGGAAGGGCATGCCTGGACGACAAACAGTTGAAGTCGAATCCTATCGAATCGCAAGCAAATGTGTGTCTCTAGTTGATTTCACTAGGCCATGTTCACGGAAAGTCAGATTTAGCGTTTTGAGAGTCACAAGAAACAGAACTTAAAAGTCAAAATATATCCCCGATTCATTTTAAGGGATATACTAATATGGAAGTTGGTGTACCGAAAATGTAGTCCATCCTGAAGTTTTAGCTAATTAAAGTAATCGATATATTTAAAATAATTTGGCAGAACCAGATGGTCATTAGCCCACCTCCAACCACTGAACCGATTCTATAATTTTCATTTCATATGGAAGCTCATGACGCCTAGATGTGTCATCAGTGGTCTCCTGCCACCCTAAATTTTTGAGAGAAGTCGAAAAAATACCTCTCCACTGCACATTCTCTATGGAAACCAGCGGGAGTGGTCTCCCTTACACTTTCTCGTATACTTCCCCAAAAAGGTGCTGTCCCGCGTGAATAAAAAAAATCCGAACCTACTGTAATCCAGAATCCAATGACAATCAGAAGGTTTTTCATAGTTGATTATAGTGATTGTAATATATTTACGTAAAGAATCAAATTCAAAGAGATGCGTACCGATTAAAACGCTACTTTTGCGGCTCAAGGACAAAGTGACGTAATTCTTCCGCGTGCACAGAGATTGCTACCAGTACGCATGCGCATGCAGCATCGGATTAGAAAAATTGAATATGCAATTTGAACGCCTTTTTTAACCGATTGAAACGAAATTTGGGCACAGATCTATAATTAATGTTAGCGACCGTCGTACCAATTTTTATTTTTCTAAGCCAAAGGGTTTAGGAGATATAATTTTTACAAGTATGCGATTATACAGTCCGACAGACCATCAACCCTTTGACGGATTTAGTCCAAAATTTTATACGGACCTACATTCATGACGATAAAACTGTGTACAAAATTTTATCCATCTAGCTATTCAGATTTTTGAGTTATAGCGTTCACATGACCGCGGACATACAGACAGACAGACTTACCGTAGACGGATTTTGTCCAAAATTTGATAGAAACCTACAAATTAAGTTTAAAGACCACATACCAAATTTCATCTCCGTAGCTCTAATAGTTTTCGAGTTATCGCTCTCACAGACACACAGACAGACGTAATTCCAAAATTGTGTTTTTCGGACTCAGGGAGGTCTAAAACGTGAAGAATCGTCAAAATCTCGAGTTCGAATTTTTTGACGATTACAATACTTTCTCTTTGCATACTTGGTATACGAGAAGGTAAAAAAATTTTGAAAGAGTCCTCCAGCCCCAACCACTACACCTATTTCGTCAATTTTTATTTCATATGAAAGCTTATGATGTCTAGATATGTCATCACGGGTCGTCTGCCCCTCCCCTCCCATTTTCCAGATATATCGCAAAATAAAACTTTGGCAGAGTCCCGCAGCCTCTACAACCGCCAAATCGCCAATTTATTTCGCCAAGTTTCGAGCATAGCCACAGGCTATTCATATTACGGGCGAACATCTGGTCGCCAAAGGCGACTAGTTAGTTATTAAAATATTTGCAACTACTTTTTCAAACATTTTATGCTCGCGTTACAAACGTCGGATCAATCTAGTGAATCGCATATATTCAAATAAAAGTAAATAAAATACGGTAATCACAAAAATCTTCAATTTGCATTTAAAAGTTTGTGAAAACAAAGCGCAATTATCTGAGGCTCTCCTTGTGGTTAAAACAATTTCGTATAATTTTATTTCAATAAATACATTTCATCTTACTTCTTGACCGAATTCAAGTCTGAAGTGTCAAAAAGTTTCAAACGGTTTGTTAGGCAAAAACACACGGTAGTTAAATGGGAACCCAACGAGTGTAGGTATTTAAGCTATTTTTTATTTGGCAGAAGGGAATTTTCATCTCTACAGTTCCTCAGTATTATTTCTTAGACATCTGCTAAAAACTAGAATTGTAGGAGTAACTTGTGTCGAAATGTGAATCTAAAATCCTAGTGGCTTAGTGGTACAGTATCAAAACCAACTTCTAGACAGAGGAAACATTTCTGTGTATATATGTATATATTTCTGTGCTTCTTATAATATTGTTACAAAGCTTTAAAGTTGTTTCCCTGAGATGCTAATCTTGGCGACCATTTTGGAGACTTGGCGGCAAAGTTGGCGACAAAAGGAATTTTCTAGAAGGACCTCGAACTTTCAACCTATTTCTACTGGCTTCATGAACTTTCTGGAGATTACGTCACATCCTACGTAATGAAGTCACTTCCTGTTGAAAAGTATAAAAGCAAGCCCTCGAGCCAAGAAGGGTCAGTTGGATTTTGATCAGCAAGCGAGCTGGTGAGCTGATAAGAAACTTTTGGGCGCTGTGTTGAGGTTTGATGGTAATCTCTGTTGTGAATTTTTACAACTGCTGTTTTAATACTTGTGCTACGTTTCTTTTCCTAGAATATTTGCAAAATAAATAGCTTTATTTTTTTAATCCTGCTTATTGGATTGCATTTACTTACACCCACAAGACAATTTTGTTACAATATTGATGTCGGTTCCATATCGTTTTTGTGAATACTTCAAAATGTTAAAGGACTGCGAGGTTTAGATTAATAATATGAACGTCCCCATTCTGAAACTATATAAGGACTATGCTGGAACGAACGTCGTAGTTTTCAGCTGTATTCAGATGAAGAAGGCAACACCTCAGCCGGCACCCCTGCTTCGAACTTCTTCACCACAAAAATAAAAATTTAGTTTAGTTTAGTTACATTAACGCGACGTTTTGAAGAAATTCGAGGGCTATTTTGGGATGAATCTCGTAATTTTGAACTCCGGTCAGATGGCGAGGGCAGCACCTCAGCCGACACCCCTTTTCCAAATTTCCATGCCACATTAGAGGGGGGAGCACTACTGTGAAGAATTTGGTTGGAATCCGTTGAAATTCTTCACGGTCTTTTTGGAGCGCCCAGTTTTACTTCTTTATTTCAACTCATACATCAGTCAAGTGCGTTATTGTGAATTTTATTTCGATAAATTTTGCTTGTTCCATTTCTTAGCCCAGGAGGGTCGACTCAACCCACACAATGGTGTTGTTGTTTCTTATTCCACTTGTTCTAGTTCTCAGCTAGGCCAAGTCCAAGAGCCAGTTAGCCCACAGAAAACGAACGATTCACGGTAAAGGAGGAGAGTGCAGCTTCTGCTGGCACTAGAACTTGGACGCCCATGGAAGAAGTCTGACTTTGTCCGTCGCCCTTATGCTTTAGCTGGGTGTGATGGAATGACCTTCACGCCTTGGGTGACCCTGCCAGGAGAAGAAACTCCAGACGTACATCGCCCATTCCAGCCAGGGCCACCACCCCAGCCACGATGAGGCAGCATGATAGGACTTGGGGGGCACACAATGGTTGTAGAGTCTTTTAATGACCCTGCTAAATTTTGCTATTAAAGGTATTCGATAAAAATGTCCTACCCTAGAAATTTGATTAAAATCAATTATCAACAAATCATTCTTTTTGTCATTTCTTTACAGCCAACCGCGGCAAAGGATATCAAATACTTTAAAAAAACCTACGCAGCAACGAAACGCAGATATTTTGCAAACTAATATTCTGGCTATTCAAAGAAATTCAACCAATTCAATTCAAAGAAACAAAACCCTATTTTGACAAGTATATAAATTGTGAAATTATCTGCATGTTCTTTATACAGTATTAAGTAGTTAATGAAAATCAGATGCAATTTCCATGAAAATAGAAAATTCAAGACAACAATTCCTTAAATCTACATAATATTAACGATGAAAAAAATTGAGGCATTCGCATGCAAATTTAATAATCAGTCAAAATGCGAATGCAAACAACAGGAAACACATTAACAAATAATTCAATTTCAAAGCTGCGTCACGAAAGAGAGAAGATAAATTTAGTATTTTTATAAATTAAAATGTTTTCAAGAAATTTCTCGCTCTAATTACGTGTGTACATCGAGTGAAGACATTTAATTTAATGAATAATTCTACTGTTTGCATCATTCTGAAACAACTGTCTTTTAAATTGCATCGCTTATTTCGTTACGTTGTTAACTTTTATAAATAATTCGATTGCATTAAGTTATTTGTGCGTAATAATAATTGTGTGTAACAATAATTTCGTCGCTTAAAACGCAACACCTCTTATCTCAATTTTTTGAAATTTCAAAAATGAAGAAAATGCTCAATTTTTCGCAACCAATAAAGAATACTTTTGAATTTATTTAACATCTTATATAAACATGAGACCTCGTGTTCCTACAAAAAATCCAGAAATATTCATAATTGGTTGCGAAAAATTGAGTATTTTCTTCCACTTCGAAATTTCAAAAAATTCAGACAGGTGGCGTTGCTTGATAAGCGAAGATTTACTATTGCACCCAAAGCATAATTTGACCGTCTAAGAACATTTATGGAGTATTTTCAACTGTGTGTGAATAATTCAGTATAACCTTTTCTTTGAGAGTAATTTTCAAGAAGTGTTCCTCAAACATTACATCGCTGAAACAGAGTAACATAGTGACATAAGTCACTATTAGAATTAGCTCCGATTTCTCTGTTTTAACCCTGCAATGGAAACATGGAGTCATGATGACTCCACTTCCCGCTTCAGCTGAGATCAACAAGAAGAAGCAAATTTCATTTTTAAGCTATCTACAGATCTTCGGACAGTTAAGGTCCAGGAATGGCGAGTCCACCCAACGGGGAGCAGGGTCTCCCAATAGACGACATGACCTTCTGTACAAGGGGAGGGGCGCAATGAAGACCATCTGAATTTTTCGCCAGATCTTTATTTATTTACTAGTTGAATAGGCCGTTGAGTGAACGGGTACAAAAATCTTCCCCGACGGGGGGGGGGGACAACATCCACGACAGGGGGCCCTGACCCCCCAGGCACCCTCTAGGGCCAGCCCTATTACGCCTACCTTGTAGAGTCTATTGTCGTCACCAGTACATGAGGCTGTTTTTCAAGCCCTGTGACTCACATTGATCTTCTTCTTCTTTCTAATCCTTCTGATCTGAATCAGATCAGATCCATGAGATCTTTCGCCCTCATCACGTCCAACACGAAATCCGGTCGCTTAAGCAGGTCATCATACACCAAGGTAACACAGTCAAGTAGATGTTGCGGAGTGGCCTCAATCATGTTGCACTTTGTGCAGATATTGAACTTCTTATCGCCACGAGAGAATCTGAGGGTTTTTAAGTGTTGTTACTGGTATTAAAATACCCTATAGTAGCGTAAATATATTGCAGATATGAGTCAAATAAAACCAGGGTGTCAGCAGGGAAGTTTACAAAATTTATTGCGCGCAAATTGGTTGGAACAATGAAGAAATTGAACAGGAGTGTCACATTTGATAGTTGTTTCAGACACGGTCTACCTGCCTATCGCCTCTAATGCCTAAAGCTTGTAATAATGAGTTAATTATTTATAAAATTTAAAAAATAAAATTGTACAGAAGCTATATACAAGGTACTTTAATAAATAAAAATTCCTCCTGCGTATTTTCTGTGTTCGTAAATTAAGCCAATACTTCCCAAATGGACTGATCTTAGAGCCAAAATCATTCCATATTTCCATTGGCGGGTCACAATAGTCAGTCATTGATTAAGCGATATTTACAGTTGGTAATATGATAGTTATGACACGGAAGGCCCTTTCGAAATCTTCTTATTCAAGCAAACAAAATTGGCTATATTGGTTAAATATTGATCTTCCCAGTTTCTCTAGGGACATGTTTTGAAAACCACATTGTCGTAAAATTTGAAATGAAAATTTTATCTACTACATTCACGTTTCTCACTATTTTTTTCGTTACAAGTTCAGCGTCTGTCTCACTTAAAATAGATCTTATGTTTAAGGTTCAATATTGAATAGGGTTTGGAATTTTAGAAAGAGATGTGTTACTTGAGATGTTGGCCTCGAAATCTGACCACGACTCAAATTTACAATGTCCGGTTCCGATAATTTAAATATAGCTTCAAATAGGGATTTATACACTAACTAGAAAATCACCCGTCATGGTTTGACGGGTGCAAATTGCCTCTTCATTCGAGAGATTTCCCTTCAAATTTGACGTGTTTAAATAGATATATATGCGAGAGAAATGTTTAACATTGATTGAAAACAAATAAAGTAAACATATGTATTATGACAGGAATTTTTTTTATTTACATATTATTTACATTTTTCTTTATTCAAAAAATCCTCTTGGTAAACAACATTCAGTGTGAAGTATTTTTCAATGTTTAACAATTTTCCTTGTACTTCAGATGTCTTTGTGTAAATTTTAACGTTGCCAAAAAATATTATCACGATTGCACTAAATAATGAGATACATCGTGGCGTCAAAACTATATCACGCGCATGATACACCACTGACGTAATTTCCTACTTTCTATTAAAAAATGGAAATTAATTTGAAATATATGCTTAATATAATTTAAAATTTATCGGGAACTATTGATCATAGCGAGATAAATTTTATATCAACGGATAGCAAATTTTATTTCATTATTTTAAAGCTTTTAAATTTGAAATTAGAACGACAATTACTCTTTTAAATTTAAAATTACTGAAATTTAGGTTCTCTAACAATGAAATAATGCTGTTTAACGTCTCGCAGTGCTCGAGTTTTATTGTTGGTGACGTCAGAGCGTTACCGGAGGATCTGGGCTATTATATTAGTAATTAATCAATCAACTGATAGAAAACAATTACAGACAATTTTTTAATTTTGCTGAAGGACTTTTCCTAAAGACATAGGCTTTGACAGCGAAACATTGTAAAGAGTTTTTATTTGAAACAGTAATGTAGAAACACCGTTTTGTAAACTAAATTGTAAAGGACCCAATTTTTCAACTGAAATCAAATACCGTTCTACTTGTCCTGATGTATATCAAAACATTAAAGTTTCTACTCTCTATTCTTAAATTAGGAATACTCAGAAAAGTCATTAACATTAACCTAAATTGCACTGAAAACAGCTGGGAAAATATACTCTTAAAAATGAGCTAACAAGTACTTGAATCAAGTTAATGGCTAAACACTCCGCCGTTAATTGTTATGCTCCCGTTGCAGTTAATTGCTAACGTATTCATTCATTTAAATAACCTAGCGGGCAAGTCATCCAACAGGATGAACATTTTTCACTACGCAACTAATTTAAAATTCCCTCCGAATGGAAACTGGCGCAGAATTCCGCTTGGTTCTTCTTTTTTTCAATCCAATTTAAAATATCGTTTGGTTGAGTAACGCGAAGGAGCAATTTGAGATCTATTTTCTCTCGACACAATAGTTCGATTGAATAGTTTTACTGTTAGTATGCAAGTAATACAAACACCTTGCGCCCATTCTTCGTGAAGAATGATGTTCACGATTCGCAGATGCGGCTGCAATACTTTAGTAACGCGGAATTGCCGTCCAGATTGTTTTCCATGACCTTAAACGGGTTTGGATCAATGCGTGTGAATTTGAATGATTTATTCTTTCTATTTTTGAGAGAGAACTCTGTTATCGTGAGAATTAGTTTTAAAAAGCAGCAACTCTTCAAGTTGCAGGAAAAGTAATTCTTGCGAAATTTCTTAAATGGTTTAATATCCGACTGTGTTCGGAGACATTTTTTTGAAAAATAACTTATATATATATTTTCAATGTTATTTTTCAACTGCATATGTTTTAAAACTATGAAAATATTGTAAAATTAGGCTTTCATAATAATATTTTTTAAAAAAACTGAGAAATTTGAAGAAAAATGACTAAAATATTTGCCTTACGCTAACAGCCGTAGCCAAAATCATATTCCAAATATACATAAATCCTTGTAGGAGTACATTTTTATGACAGTTATCTGTGTTATGATCTAAAATATTTCTTGTACTTCAAAAGAGTTTTGAGATATAACTGAAATAGTTATTAAACTGGTAATTTTCCATAAAATATTAATTTAAGATTAAAAAATAATACTTGATTTTAAATTGACCTAGTTTTAGAGGAAAACATCAACATATTCAGAAACAATCTCGAAATTTCATATAATACTTGAATAACGTTTTGAGAAATCATTACAGGTCGACAGTTTTCTAAAAATATCATTTTTCTGAAAACGCGTTTAAAGTTTTCATGCATAAAATAATGCTTACAGTTAGGTAATAAAACAGCTGTAACTCCATTTGTAATTACGTAGAGTAAAAAGTGAGACAGTTTTAGAAAGCTGATTAAACAGGCTACAAAATTAAGTCATAAAAATTGTTTTGATAATTTTCATCAAAAACGACAATTTTAAAGCAGTCGGATACCTTAAGTGAATTATATTTAATTTAATTTGAAACTTTAAACATTGTTATACCTTCGATTTTAATATTAATTTTTCTACGTTGACATATTTTAAATTTCAAATTACTTAATTTTTAAATTTTAATAAGACATTTACACACTTTTCAGCTATTCTGTTCTAAAATGTGCTAATAATTTTATGTTAATCTTATTCCAAATTTTTAGCTTTGTTTTAGCTACATTAATGTCCCGTTTTGAAGCAACACGAGAGTTGTTTTGAGATGACCCTCGTGAGTTTGAACCGTGGTCAAATGACGAGAACAATAGCTGCCAGCCCTTCTCCAAACTTCCGCGTCACATCACCAAAGAGACGTTTGATCTTCAATGTCACATTTAACATAAAGGACTGTGGATCTTCCATAGAATCCTGTTCAAAGATTCTTCGTTTAGTTGGTACATAGAGAAAAAGATTTTTGTTCTTTTAGGGGAGGATAATTTTGTTTCAATTTAACACGTTGACGGCAGCATGTACCACCTTTGGATCACATACAGATGTTCCATCAGATTAAAGAATTTATTCCTTTTGTAATGATTAGGAATTTTAAAGGAAAAATGCTAATACTATTTTTGCTTACAACAGCATAAAACACCACTTTGCTAATTAATAAATTTGCAGAACTTTATTGGAATTATATACATTTTAAAAAAGCTCTGAACCAAGATGCAATTAAAATTAAAAGTTGATCGAGAAAGCGCGAAAGTTCTAAAATAATGCGAGATGCTATAGGTATTTGCATTTTTTCCATATATTAAAGATGCAAACTGCCGTATATGTGCTCAAAAGTTTGCCTTTTTTCAATGTGCCAGCAAAGAGTTGTTATAGTTCCAACTACACTAATCGTGGACATAAGGAAAAATAATTGCACAAATAAATCTAAGTGCAACATAATTTTTTATGAATTCGGAAATGCCATCTTGAATGCAATGGAGCCGCCAATAGGAGAGAACCACCAATTACGCTTCCATGTGTTAAATAAAAATTTTAGAAATTATGTTTTATTTAAAGAATAATAAGAATTAATAAATAATTATTAGTATTTTGACGTGAAAACGTCTTTCAGCTCGTTACAGTGATAGTCGGTCGAACTTTCTTGTGTGACAAAATGCCGTCAGATTTGAATCGCTAATAACTACGAGACTAATAATGCGAAAAGAATGGTTGACCCCACAACGGATAGATCATATCTGTAAGAGTTTGTCGCATAGTATTTGTTTTGCCTGTGACGCCATCGTACCAGTGTAGGCGCATGCGCGTGATTGTTATGAATTAGCTTTATGTAAGGTTATAAATAAGTGTAGCGTGGGAATACGTTTAGCTAGGAGGTTGATTCTGGTGTCATTTTAAAGAACTTGAGGAGTATTAGTAGGACCCAAAGTGAGACAATAAAAATATTTATCACAATATAGGTAAAAATCGGTATTAAATTGAAAATTTCAAACTTTGCATGTTTTTTTATTATAACATCCAGAGCTTTCTTTCTGTGGTAGCTGAGATTTATCTATTCTATAACCACTATACTACTCTGTGTAAATATTGTATTCAAGAGATTGATAATTAAATTACATATTAATAATATGAAACACTTGTTTTATGATTTTATCCCGACGTTTTCACGAAAACTCTACGGTGCGGACCCGAACTGCGCCTTTCTTATGTTGTTTTTCTTTTAATAAATTAGGTGAAATAATTCGAAATATTTCTAAGATAATGGAAAAGTATGCTCATTGTGAATTAGCAAACATACGTGATCTGATATATGCATCTCTGATATAATGCTACTTCTTTCCAGTATTATTATTTACAATATTCGTAAAGAAAAGTATTCGTTGTAAAATAAAAACATAAAATAAGAAGAATTTCCTCTCATGTTTTTATTAAATAACTTATGTGTATTGTATGTAAATAATACTGCTGTAAATTATTTCCTATAGGAAACCGCATTCAGATATATTTAAATATTACATACGCTTAAATTTTTGTAAAACTGAGAGACATTTTTTTTCTCTTACTTATTTATTTTTGAAGTTTTCAGCATTTGTGATTCTGCATATTCCCTCTGTTTTCATTTCAGATGGTCGAGAAGCTGAAGAATGAAATCTTTACTTATTCTGACATTTGTGCTCCGCGTGAAGGATCTTTGAAGGTTTCTCTTAACAGTCGCTATCCGTTTTGCTAAGCAGAGCAGTCTTAAGGGTTATTTTAACACAATAGCGCGGCACGTATCCATACTGCGCTTTTATTCAGACTAAAAGAAGTAACATGAATTTGACCTTAAGTCTTTCGGCTTATTGGGTCTTTGGGTCTCTAAAACAGTCTATATATTACCGCTAAAGTGCAGAAATCAGTTAATGTGCACATTACCTAGCTAATCTGCGGATTAACTAGGTGATCCTTTATAGTGCCGAAAATTGTTTCATTTCTCAAATTACCTTGGTAATCTACAAATTACCTAGATAATCTGCAGATTAACTAGGGTGATCCGTTATAGTGCCGAAAATTGTTTCATTTCTCAAATTACCTAGGTAATCTGCAAATTACCTAGATATTCTGCACATTACCTAGCTAATCTGCAAATTAACTAGGGTGATCCGTTAAAGTACCGAAAATGGTTTCATTTCTCAAATTACCTAGGTAATCTACAAATTACCTAGATAATCTGCATATTACCTACTAGGTACTCTTTAAAGTGAAAATAAGATCTTTGCTGGAACAACGCCGTACGCTTAAATTAACATAATGTTATTTATTTATTTTTTGATGTCTAAAGAATCAAGTTAAGACAATCAAACAATCGACAAATTAGTTGATAGAATCAATCAATTAACAAACTTTTGAACTTTAACGATATGGAAGCCGTTAATGTGCACATTACCTAGGTAAAATGCGGAAAACTCTTGATTCCGCACGTTAACGGAGCAAATCAGTTAATCTGCAGATTAGCTAGGTAATGTGCACATTAACGGCTTTCAAGCTTTAGCGGTAACGTATGTACAAAATGATTAAAATTCAACTATATCCCAATTCAGAGTAGTGTAGATAAAAACCCGTAGTCGTAAGTATGTCAAATCTCGGTGGGAAGTAATTGACAACACGGAGAAATAGATGACCCTGGAAAATATTTTTGCTTTAAAAATAATCACTTTACATTTTTACATAGAACTTTGGGTATTTATATTAATTTTTTTATTTCCATGTCGTTCTTATTCTCTTATAATACATGATTAATGTGCATTCCGACTATGATGAAATTCTTATATAACACGATTTAATTATGTCCATAGTAGGATTCTTTGCTTGTCTTTCTTGTTTGTTTGTTTTTCATACCAGTGAGATTTTTCTTTCGAGCAATCACTAATTATTTCTACAGTGCTTTAATTCAAACGACCCGTCATTTGAAAAAAGAAAGCTATCCAACTTCCTTGTCTTAAAGACGGGCAACAAAATTAATTATAATGTAAATTGGTTTGCAAATCGTCCAACAGATGTTCTATTAAAATTGTACTTTTAGAAATCCACGCCCTCTCTTTCACCTATCTCTGGCATGTGGAACCAAGACGAAGATTCGATTATTCGAAATTTTCGACCAACATCTGTGTTTTCTGTGTAGAGGTTTTCATCATTCCATTTATGTCAGACATTCGATGGGTGTTCAGAAAACAGAACATATTATGTTTGTTTTCTTCGAGTCAACCATTCAAATCTCAGACGGAGAAAAAACGGTTTTGTTTCACTGATCCTTTAGTTTAATATTTCTAGGATGTTATAGCCTTTCATGGTGGAATTTTCAGACCGAAACTGAATGCATGTCTTCCATTAGTTTCTGATAAATGTTCGAAACATCAAGGTTAATATATTCTTATCTTTTCAACTGTAATTTTTGTAAATTTCATTTCCTTTTTTTCATAGAGAACTTCTTCAATTAAAAGACGTTTATATAATTGTTCATTACTTTCTCGTATACGAAGTATACAGAGGGAAAGTATTGTAATCATCAAAAAATTCGAACTCGAGATTTTGACGAATCTCCACGTTTTAGACCTCCCCGAGTCCGAAGAACACAATTTTGGAATTATGTCTGTCTGTGTGTCTGTGAACACGATAACTCGAAAACTATTACAGATACGGGGATGAAATTTGGTATGTGGTCTTTAAACATAATTTGTAGGTTTCTTTCAAATTTTGGACAAAATCCGTCTACGGTAAGTCTGTCTGTATGTCCGCGGTCATGTGAACACTATAACTCAAAAACTTGAATAGCTAGATGGATAAAATTTGGTACACAGTTTTATCGTCATGAATGTAGGTCCGTATAAAAATTTGGGCCAAATCCGTCAAAGGGTTGACTGTCTGTCGGTCTGTATAATTTACTATTGAAACCAATCCGCTATCTCCACGCGCATGCATACTGGAAGCAATCTTCTGTGCAGGCGAAAGGAGCGAATTACGTCAGTTTGTCCTTGAGACGGCAAGAGTGAAACCTAGCGGTGTGCGATAGATGCGTTTTATTCGGTACTCAGCTCTTTGAATTCTTTACCTAGATATTTTTCAATCACTATAATGAAAAACCTTCTGATAGTCATTGGATTCTGGGTAACAGTAGGTTCGAATTTTTTTAGCCACCGGGGGAAAGAGAAACGGCACCTTTCTGGGGAAGTATACGAGAAAGTTAGGGGAGAACACTCCCGCTGGTTTTTATTTTATGATGGGAAAATTCTATCAGAAGAAAATAATTTCATGTCAAAATTTAAGCAATTTGAATTTGAATTGTAATATCTACCTTGAATATTTTAGTAGAAACATGCGGATCGTTGCACAACTTCGTTAAGACTTAAACTGACTTAGGAGCCTGTATAAAATGCCGTTGAAAGGAAACACGTGTAACTGAAGATTGGTAACTGTGACTTTGCGCTTTAGATGTGAATGAGAAGATCTTCACGTCAACACAGTTCGCTTTAACTGAAACTCTAGCTTTAAAGTAATGACGAAGTTCATTTCAAATAGAAAAGTGCGAGATTGGTTTCCAATTAGAGTTGAACAAAAACTCTATTTATTTTTTTACAAACCTTCACCTGAAAAATTAAGTAAATGGATAAATATGGATACTGAAATAACAAAAGAAAACTAAACAAATCAAAGGATTTAAAAAATAGTTTCTGCAAAAATCACAAAAACAAGTAATATAAAAAATTTTTTTAATCAATTCCTACTTAGATCAGCGATCTACACTCTTCGTCACTGACGGTACTAATTCCTAAGTTTATATCCTGATAAATATCTTATATATATAGGGAGAGTGTGAACTAATAGTAGGAATTGAAAAACTTCATAGTCTTTTTTAACATATCCAATAGAGAGAATAAAGAAAGTAATCAACATTACCCTCTGACAAAAATACATGAAAAAATGACACCTTCGTGAACATACCGGAAAACAAAGGATATTAGGTCTAGAAGCTGGCAAACCTAGCTCCATCTACTGAGAAAAATTCGAACCAAACGACTCAAGGCGACAGATGCTTTCTCCCATATAAAACTAAAATGAATTAATTAAATTTAATTAACGAATTAATATTTGAAAAAACTGTATTAACATCAAGTGTCATCCACTACAAGTTTTAAAAAATGTATTTGAACTTGAATGGATGAATAAAAAGTATTTTATTAACGACTGAAAATTTGAACAAGATATATAAATAAATATATATAGGGAGAGTGTGAACTAATAGTAGGAATTGAATGAAAGGCTAAAGGATAACGAAAAACTGAAGGATAAATTAACTAAACATTCGCACGTAAAACGGCAAGAATTAAAATCGGCATAATTTTTCAGTTATTAATTGAGAGTTAGAATGCTTTTCTTTTTCAATTTCTTATCCTAAAAGGTTATTTCTTTCTGGCTAGGTTATAAAGGTTATTTCTTATGCTGTTTACTTTTTAACTGCAGACCAAATTAAGCATTTTTTTCCCAGTTCACACTTTTATTGCAGCATACTGCACTTATTCTTCACTTTATAATTTTAAAAACTCATTGACATAATGCGACGGATATTTTTTCACTAAAACGATGCTCCATATTCTGCAGAATAGTGAAAGTGAGGTTTTTTTGTTAAACACAAAGGTAAAGCATCATTGAGGTAATTCTGAAACTGAAGAAAAGCAAGACAAATAACTGTAATTATGAATAGCTATTCAAATTTTCTTTTCTTTCTAATGACCAGTTTGCATATTCATGCGCTGCAACTCGTTTTGCGGCACTTGAAAACTTTATGATTCCGTTGTTTCTCTTTCGTCTTCCTCACAACTAAAATTTAATCGTAAAATGCAAATATTTTTAAGTGAAGGAGAGCAGTTGAAATATTATTCGATACATACTGCTTTATTTCTTAAAAATATTACAGATCAGACTAATAAAGGTGCTCTGCTCAACTGAAACCTGTATGGCAAATTTAAACGTAAATTCACTGGCACCATGACAGCATAAAAGCTGTAAAAGCATGAAATACGAGCCTATTCCATTCAGTGCGAACTCTAACTTAGATATCAAGTATTATTACAGCGTTCGTAAAAAAAATGCATAATTCGCAGCTTCAAAGTGAGAATCACGAAATTTTCCTTTATTTTCTAATAAATTGTTCCTTATCGCCGAAGCAGTCCGAGGTATTTTCTAAAAATAACCCCAGTTTTAAAATGTTTAATATACAGCTTTTTGTAAGTTCTGATAAATCACTCCTGTGATGCAACCTAAATTCGGAAATTTGTCCCGCTTTCGACTGTAAGTTGCATTTATTTTTGCAATTTGCATACAAGGGATGCAGACCGTTTGATGCGAAAACTACCAAAATGGAAATCATTTTCAATAAATTCAACTTCCTAAAGCGCTTTTAAGATAAAAGGTGAAATGTGAAGCCGATTTTCCTGTGAAGAATTTTCCTCACCGCAGATGAACAGAATGGGTGCGTGTAATTTACGCGGGTTTAAAAAGGTTTCCGTAGTCTGCGTTGTTTGATTTATTTTCTCACTTTTCCAGAAATTTTGATTTAAGATATTAAGCTTTTTAAAATTCATCTGTTTTTCTTTTATCGGTTTTTCAGAAAGATTTCGCACTATCGATGGATGAATCACTGAACTGAAGGAAAAAAAAATGCTTTATGTAAAAAACGAATTTGGTTATTAAAATTTGTATTTTAAATATGCATGGTGAGATAGGATATTTTTAATATACATTCCTAAAAAAACATCTGTTTTTGGCACAGTTTAAAATCATAAAGAAAAGTGATAAAATTTTGAAAAAGGAAAAACACAGACGATAAAATAATGTTAAGAATAAGTAGATGAATAAGCAGATTTGATAAACATCGCTGAATCATTTAAGTGAAGTGAATGGTAAAATTATCTCTCAAAGTTAAAATAGGGCCTATATATATCACTGAAAATTAATTTAATTTTGCAGCTCAGTATATTTATAAAGAATTAATTTTAATTATAATTCTATAGATCGATGTAAAAATTTCTTTAAGTAACGTAGATATTCTAACTTTTATAAGTCACAAAAAACGTGGTTTTAGTTTATATATTTCTGAGTAAATTTATATGTGTGGATGAATATCTCTAATTGTATCTTTCTCATTAACTATCGGAATTCCAATGAGTATTTTATACAAGAAAGTTTTCTTCTTTGCACAATTTATTTATATATTTAAATTACACAATTTATTCATATTCAGTAAAACTTCGATTGACACTGACCATAGGGACCATGGCTATGACATTTAGCCGGATAGACGGATAACAGATATCTTTTAATACATATGAACAGTAACGTGATTTTAATGCTGGATTGTGATGAAAAGGAAAATAAAATCCTTTAAAAGTTAATAATACATGCATGTTGTATTTAATTTTACAAAACCATCAGCATAAACTTGAATATGAGAGTAGTAATGTTCAGAAAGGTATTGTAATATTATAAACCTACGTTACTTTTTAGACGATGACGGATAACAGAAATTGATGATTAAACGAGAGACGGTTACTTTTTACTTTTTAGACGATGACGGGTAACAGAAATTGACGGTTAAACGAGAGACGGTTACTTTTTACTTTTCAGACGATGACGGGTAACAGAAATTGACGGTTAAACGAGAGACGGTTGCTTTTAGATAGATTCCTTATAGGAAGTCTACCTATTGCAATGGTTCTCATGACGCGACTTTCGGAAAATTTCTGCAGATCTTCACCGATCATGACCCCTAGAACCCAAAACCACCCTTCGTTAAAAAGTTTATATGTATATATATATATAACGCTTTTTCCCATGTTATCTTGTGAACACGATAACTGGAGTACTTTTGATGTAAATTTAACCAGCTTGGGATATGTTGTAAGGATAGTGAAAGTCTCGGTCGAGTTCGTAGATGGGCTATCCAGCTCAAAGGGGGTGGAAATGATGGGGGGTGGAAATTTTTATCTTCCCATAACTCCTTTACAATTGAAAATAGAAAGAAAATTCAAATTAGGCGAATTATTTCACGAACAATTTTTGGATTTAGACTTTTTCGATAGCTACTATTGCTTAGGAGTTATGAGCTGAAAAGTGATTTCCCCCCTTCCCCTCCTCTCCCCCTAACTTAAAGTACGTTTTAACCTACACATGTTACCCTTTGTTTTAAAGCTCTCGTCATTTGCAGTCTCTTCCACCCGCTTTTATTCTTGTAGCTCTAATTCTTATGAGAATAGAGGGCGAAATGTTCCTTTCCTTATTATTAGTAGAGACGTATATATATAATGCTTTTGCCCATGTTATCTTGTGAACACGATAACTAGAGTAATTTTGTTTAGATTTTAACCGGCGAGGGATATGTTGTAAGTTCTGTGAAAATATCGACCGAGTTTGTAGATGGGCTAACCAGCTAAAAGGGGGTGGAAATGGTGGGGGACTGAAAATTTCATTTTCCCATTCCTTTACGATTGAAGATAGAAAGAAAACTCAAATTAGGTGAATTATTGCCACTTTATAATAAACAACTTTTGTATTGAAACTTTTATGACAGCTACAATTTTTTAGAAGTTATGAGCTAAAATGCCACTTTCAATCCCCTCCCCCATTTTAACATTTCCCCATAACTCTGTTACGACTAAAGATAGGAAAAAAATTCAATTGGGCGAATTATCACCTTATAAGAACGAACAACTTTTATATTAAAAGTTTTTGTCAGCTAAAATTGCTTAGAAGTTATGATCTGAAAAGCGATGTTCAATTCCCCCCAATTTATCTTTTCCCCATAGCTCCGTTACGATTGAAGATAGAAAGAAAATTTCAATTAGGGGAATTATCACCTTATCATAACAAACTACTTTTATATTGAAAGTTTTTTGACAGCAAGAATTACTTAGAAGTTATGTGCTCCCATCAGCCGCATCCACTTTTACTTTTTGTACGGTAAACAAGCTGATATACCTGGCTTGACTCCGGATTAAAATGCTGTCATGTCTAATATTTTTATTGTAAAAACTACTATTGTATAAAAATTATAATACACAAATTCCTTTTCTGATCTGAAACGTTTTTAATTAAAATGAGAATATCAATTGAAACAAACGATTTTTAAAAACAGTTGTTTTCTCCATAAATTATTTGTTATATAGGTACTTCAAATTTCGTTAACAATTACTAAAGTAAAAAAAGAAATGTTTCAATGAATATTTTATTATATTATTCATTAATTTAAAGAATGAAAATAAATCAATCATTATTAGGTCAAGATATAAATGGCTAACAGTCTACTTATAAAATTTTCTTTTAGCATTAGTCCAGAATTCTGTGAATGTATTCTGGCAACTATATATATTCGTATTATTCTTGTTCTTCAACAATAAAGAATATTTTTACGAATTCAATATAAAATTAATTTTGAAAAAATATAAAAATGAGAGAAACAAATTGTATGGAAATGAAATTTTTGTCACTGAAATGCAAATTTTATTTAAAATAAAATAAGCTGTAAAAATAGTTTCGTGAGATAATGATTTCCAAAGATATAGTGGAAAAAAGCCTTGTTTAATTTTTAATTAACAGAAATTGTAAGGAACTTTTGGGCTTTGAAAAGTTAAGGTGAACTTTCTCTTGTCTTAAATAAAAAGTGCTCAAAGTTTGGTTGAAATCAGTCCAGTGGTTAGGAGATGTGAAGAATACATACAAACACAATAACTTTTATTTAAATTAAAATAATTATTAGATCATTACAAGATTACTGACATATACTATGAGCCATAAAAAAAAGGTTTAGTGAAGATATCGTCACAATTAACTAAATATTTAATTTTATTTAAGTAAATAGTCAATTTTAATTAATCAAACAGTTAATTTTAATAGTTAATTTGATAATTAGTTAATTTGACAGATTAATTTAATTTCATATTTAACTAAACTTGGCTGCACCAAAATTTGTTTAATAAATTTAATATACAATAGCCAAAGAAGATAGATATATAAGAGCTCCCTTTATCCTTTTTCATATTGAAAAAATATCTCATTAACTTTAAAATTGTTTTGGGGTCTTCTGCTGAGTATTTGCTTTTAACTGTCGATGGAGATTTAAATTTCCTGTTCAAAATGGCTGCATTCATATCCCATGCTTTAAACACACGTGTTAAATTTGGAACACACATTGTTTAATAATTTTTATTCTCTTATGTGTTAAGGATTTACTGACTATTATCTCTGTAACCAGGGAGTTCAGTAAATGAGCCCATTCTAGAAATGTTTAAATGTTTCAGGTCATGTAATTTTGCCATATGACAAAATAATGTTCGCACAATTATATGGTAACCTAGATTAAATAAACTAATCTAGAGTCGTTCTTCATTCGGGTCAAGTGTCAGTTTCTTGCTATTATTTCAGATAGGCTGGCTTAATGTTATCTAGGGGATATTTGAGCTGCTGGGATATTTATTTCTTTATGATTCCTACGTGTTGAATGATAATGTGTTGGGGTATAAAAAAATGGCCAATTTACTGACCAATAAATCTAGCATAACCTTTTGGAATGAAAAATGGAATGATAAAACCTTGATATAGTAAAACATTAAATGTCATGAAAACAGAATCACAGCGTAAATATTGCAATGTGTAGAAACAATAAAGTCATTGGCTATGTCTGTATTGATCAATATGTAATATTTCATTACTTCTGTAACATTAGCGTAAAGGAATCTACCTTTGCCTTCAAGCTTGCCGAAAAGGGATTTTTTTTACTTTTTAGACGATGGCGGATAACAGAAATTGACGGTTAAATGAGAGACGGTTAATCGAAGTTTCACTGTAGTTAAATAAAAAATTAGAGAAAATCTAAAATTTTCGGCTCGTTTTTCTTAAAGATTAATAAAGTTATTCTATATGGTTCTGATTAATTTTTCGGGCGCTTTATAATTGAAGAATACAAATTTAATTTGGCAAAAGAACTGTGGACTCAAAATTATTTATCAAATTATTTTCATGATGAATATAATATTTTTTCTTAAGTGTTTATTGACTGTAAAATGATTTCTTTTAGCAAATTTACAACAAATAAAAACCCATATTCTCTAAACCTGTCATGAATTTTTACTTCATAAATTCAGCTGTAAAAGTAAAATTCGCAATAATTGTAAATAATTACACTTATGTAACAATTGCAGCTGCTATAAATAGAAAATGGAAAAAAGACCATAATAAAATATTTAGAAATAAAAAGAGTAATAAGAAGGTATGAAGGATAATAAGCGATTGCAAAGGATTTTTAAATGATTCAACGAAAGGTTGTGCATCTTTCTTTCTGTAATTTTTTTGTGTGTGTTGTATTAAGAATGCCATTTAAAAGCGTGTTTTTTTGTGTTGTGTTAAGAATGCCATTTAAAAGTCGTGTTTTTTGGTGTTATGTTAAGAATGCGATTTAAAATCGTGGGTTTTTTTGTGGCGTTAAGAATGCTATTTAAAATCGTGTGTTTTTGTGTTGTGTTAAGAATGCCATTTAAAATCGTGGTTTTTTGTGTTGTGTTAAAAATGCCATTTAAAATAGCGTTTTTTTAATAGAAATAAGTTGTCGTAAAAGTTGCATATTTAAACTGGCATTTTTTTTCCTATTTTTCTGTTTAAATAATCGTTTTAGTCTTGTTAGGCTTTTCTTGCCTTTGTACACTTTCGCTAGACTTTCCTCTTACTTCACTACTAAAGACATTTTTACCAATTTGACGGAGATTTTAATGAGCGAAGACTTCTTAAAACTTTTTCCAATCACGTCTCTATTATAGTTGTAAAAATATTCCACGACCCTATCTAGGAACAAAAATCTCGAATATGCATGTAAATAAATTTCTTGTCATCCCCCCCCCCCCAGTCATTTTCCTATTTTGTGAAAGTTAGTTTTCTTTCAAATAAAAGAGCAGACGGGAAGATTTTACAGAAAAATTACGTTGTTACCATGAAACTAGTTTAACAAGACATTTTTTGTATAGTTTGTCATCTTATTTTCCTTATGTCTGATTACAATCAGACCAGAAGAAGAATTCAAAAAGAGCTGTTTGATTTAAACAGCAGCTCAGTGAACAAGCAGTGCTCAGTAAACTCGTAACTTTTTCTTAATCAACGAAAAAAGAATTAAAAATTCAGCAGATGCAGAGTTATATTTTTAAAGAAAACTCTTTTATAGTCGTTAAGGTCTTTACGCTTGACGTGCTTCATCGTAAGACATATTTTATGAGAAGACAAATATTTTACAAGCTCCAAAACATTTCCCTAAAATATGTGACACTTACTAGATAGAGCATTCAATTATTAAATGAATGGTCCTCACGGGGACAATATCTGGGTTGAAAAATGCTCTGATAAATGACCAAAAAATGTAAACATGTTTTATGAGCAACAATTCTGGGGCTTTTTTTGTATCGTAGGATGCATGTAAGTTTTGACAGTAAGTTCTTAAACTGTCAAACTTTGGTTACAAGTCCAGATGCTTCTTGCTTCGAAAGTAAAAAACTTAGAGGAAGGGAATATTTGAACTTTTATTCTTAGGAAAGAAATAACTGACAAGGCTCTTCAAAATATTAGGTTTTATTTTTCGTGTTTTTTACTTTCTCATATACAAAGTACAGAAAGAGAGAGTATTGTAAATGTCAAAAATTTCAACCTCGACATTTTAGAGAATCTCCGCTTTTTATACCTCCGAGAGCATATAAAGAACCATTTTCTGAATTAGGTTTGTCTATCCGTCTGTTTTTCTGTGTACATGATAGTTAACAAATGGAAGAAGCCACAGAAGTGAAATTTGGTTTGGGATTTTTGCACCTAAAGTGTAGATCTATAACTACGGTTGCCATAATTGTCAAGCATTGACACCGGACGTTCAAGTGCTAAATAAATATGGAATGCCGCTGTTGAAGAATTAATTCAATTTCAGGAACCATTTTTATTAGATGGTAAGTTCCACGACACGTACGTTAAAAGGTACAAGATGCAAGACAGAGAACAACAACACAAGACAAGTACACAGAAAAAGAAGAGAGAGAGGCGTCATGGGAAAAACCCGGATGGCTCTAGTAGCGCCACCTACCATAAAAAGGAGAAGGCAGTGAATTGTAACCGCTACACTCTTATAAAAAAATCAACAAAGTTTTTAAGAAATGTAATAAAATGAACATGTAGAATAATAAACTGAAAGTCTGGGCCAGTCATATTTTAAAGTTGATTTTATTTTTTTAATGACGTCATTTTTTCCACATAATTATAAAATCGGACGCGAGTCATTTTAAAATTATAATGACAAATCAAAATTGCTTCAATTGTCTCCACTGACTGAGTTTAGGGAGAAAACGGGACAAATAGTCATACGGGACTAATTAGTGAAATAGGGTGACATCTCCGCATATACGAGACGTATGGAAAACCTATCTATAACATATTTTAAACGAAACTCGTCACCGAGAAGTTGGTCTGTCTGTCCGTCCTTGTGCGCATGATCAAGATAACTCAGAAATGCATTGAGCTAGATGGATGAGATCTGGCATACATGTCATCACAAGATAGACACAAATAACACATAGTTCTGTATCAAACTTTGGACGAAATCCGTCAACTAGTTGACTAACAGTCGGTCTGTCCATTCCTGCGCATGTGAACGCAATAAGCTAGATGACTGGATTTAGAACGTGGTTTTTACTCTAAAATTAGTCAAATTTCGTATAAAACCTGTCAATGGATAGACAGTGCGTCTGCTTATCTGTCAGTGTGCATATGAACGCCATAACTCAGAAATGCAACGAGCTAGAGAAACGAAATTTAGTATGTAGCCCTGACACCCAAATTGTAGATAGTGATCATTCTCAGATACAGAAACCCTCTGCGCTTTTGCTCATGCGCCAGGCGGAGTTGATTTCAACAAAATAAGGGTGAAGTGAAAAACGGAAAGGAGATGTTTACATTTTACTTTGCAGCAAATCAGTAAATAAAATGTTCTATATACTGCTAAGATTACCTAAAAAAAGATGCCTAATCGGATGAAGGTCATGGCCTAACAAAGAACTCCGGAACTACGCTCAACTTTCTCATTGCCTGTCACCCCTTTCCGTAGTAAAATCGTCCAAATGTGCTAGTCTCGGATTTTTGAAACGACAGTATTTATTTATTTACTAGCTGTGTGGCCCGGCGTTGCACGGGCTATCATGAATAATAGGATATTCCCGGGCGGAGAGAAGTGAGGTCACGTGAGACCTTGGGGTCCATATATTTTCATATGCCCCACCTCCGTTTTTCCCTACAATCAACAAATATTGCCACTTACTTTCCCTAACAAACGTTACGAAGTTAAACACTTTAATACAAAAAAAGAAAGAAAAAAAGCATGAAAACGATCTTTTTCCATTGTTAATAAAGCCAAACACAGAAGCTCGCTCAAAAAGAAATACCAACTTCCGTTAAATAAATAAAAAAATGCAACACCGGATGCGAAAATTAATAATAGGGAAAAAAGAATCCGCCGTGAAGGAATTCACTATGCTGCCAATAGATGGCAGCACGTCAATTCATTCATTTTGACGTTTTTAATTAATATCTTTTTCACTAATTACAATTTCGGAATTTTAATAGTCTAAACGTATTCCTTGGATTATTTTCCATCCTTTGGTACTTACGGCTAGTTTCAGGATTCAGTGGTTCGTGAGAAGATAGAAGGACATACATACATATGTCTGTTGACGTTGAAATTTTAATGGGATAGATTTGCCCACGCCGACGCAGTCTACACAGAGTGTGTGAGGCACTGATTCGGGCGGCGGGGAATTTGAATTTTAAAAAAAGCAATGATGTTAAGACTTTATATCAAATTTTATTCATCTAGCTTGTTGAACTATCGTATTCACATACATGCGAATGAATAGGCTGACAGGTAACCAATCAATGGACGGAATTTAGAGTAAAATTTCATAATATTCGCGTGTCTGCTGATGAAACCATACCCCGAATTTCATGTATGTAACTCGTTGCGCTCTTGACTTGTCGTGTTCACATGAACTTGGACCGATAGATACACTTCCCTTTGACGGATTTCATACAAAACGTTATACAGATCTACAAGTTTTCTGTAAAGATAAGATACCAAATTCAATTCGTCTAGCTCGTACAATTTTTTAGTTGCAGTGTTCACAGAGAAGCACAATTCGAAAATTGCCTTTTCTGGTTTCGAGGGGGTCTAAAACGCAAAGTTTCAAAAAATCCCAATACCGAATTTTTCGATGATTAGAATACTTTCTCTTTTTATACTTTGTGTGCGACGGAGTAAAAATGATGCGGAATGTGCTTTCTGAAAGGTAATTTGCTCTCCTTTAAACGTGCAGCTCACATTTGCTTTGAAATGAATTTCTGATTAATTTGCTGTTAAGGTTTACTGGCTCGATAAAATGATGATAATTTGTTTTCATGAAGTCACGTTGGCTTCTTAAACTCATTTAAAAGAAGAAAAAAATTCACAAAGGCAAGATAAAAACAAAAATAAATCTAATCGAGGAAGTTTAAATTATCAGATATTGCTTGAACGCATCCGTTTTTCTATTAATCCGCAATTCCTAATATAGAAAAACATAAACGTAACTTTAAAATTAACCCGTTCAGGACCATCTTCGCATATATGTGACCACTCTTTCCGTGCCCTACAGCCCATCGTCTCATATATGTGATCGCAACTTGAACGTTTTAAATGAATTTTTAAACGGCACTAGATGGCGTTAAAAACCGTTACTTTTTCGAATGATGTTGCATCAGAGTGTTGACTTTCAGAATGTACTTTCGGTTTCGGGTTTTTCTTCTTGTATGAGGGCCAATTGATTATGTAAACAGCTGCGCGTGTTAGGATTGCGCAATTAAAGAGCTATGATTAAGCTATTAAAGAGCTACGATTTATTTTGAGAGGGATTTTTTTTAAATATTTTGATGGCATGATGAAAGGATGGAATATTTATTGTTTAGGGGTTGGAGTAGAAGTTATCGTTTGCAGTTTGGAGTTTGCTGGATAGTATTTCGTTTTTTTGGAGTAAATTTTATTTTAGTTCAAATGTTTTTTTTTAAATGTCATGAAAATTCTTTTACATTATATTCGGATATACTATCAATGATAATAAATTGTAAATTTCAGCGTATTTACTTGTAGTAATGATTTTATATGAATTTTTAAATGAAATTAGGCTTAACGGAAAAATCTCCCGGTCACGTGCCTTCGTATCCTTCCGGGGCGCGCGGGCCTGGGGAAGCGCTACTTTCTACTTTCGCTGGAACGGGTTAAAAAAACAATGCTTTAATTTTTACAGTGTTTTTTTTAAGTATGTGTATGCTCAGAATTAGTTAGCAGCAATCGTCGGTGCCGAATCCTCGAAATTTTCTCAAACTTGCCCCAATGTATATAAACAAAATAACTCAACTCCAAGAAAAGATTAATTACTCTTTCGAACCCAACTAACGCAAAACGTTTCGCCCGAGTCAAAATATTTATCAACGAAACGGACGATCTGTTTGTCTGTTATCTCCCCCCTTTCAATCACATCCACCCACGCCCAGACCACCCGCTAAACCGCAAGAAATGCAGCCGGTCCCACTGTGCATTTAATGAGCCAGCCCCGAAGAAGTATTCTCGGTCTGCTAGCAGCGGGCTCGTAAAATTACCATCGGAAAATTATGCAGCGTAAAATCGTTCACCGGTAAAAGCAGTCGGGGAAAAATTCCGTACACTCTTTCGAAATCATATGCATACCAATGATGAAGGAAATTCGGTGATGTGAATTCTTGAATATTTTATGGAAAGAAGCGTGTTAAGCAGTGCTCAGTGAATTATTGAAAGAAAACTTTGAATTCACATCTGAGAAGTGTAATTTCATTGAAAGGAATAATAATGAGTCAATGCATACTGCGCCTTTATCACTAATCGGTACCACACATTGCATGCTACTCGATGCAAACTGTATTTCATTCGTTTTCTTTATAAACAGATTTTCATGGGTATATTTATATATTATAGTTTTTAAAAAGTTGAAAATTTAAAAATAAAAACGTAAGAAAGGAGCAGTTCGGGTCCGCGCCGTAGATTTTTCGTGAAAACGACGGGATAAAATCATAAAACAAGTATTTCGTATTAATATGTAATTTAATTATCAATCTCTTTAATACAATATTTACATAGAGTAGTATAATGGTTACAAAATAGATAAATCACAAGTTTCTCGCATGTAGCAATGGTAGCTTGTGATTTATCTATTCTGTAACCATTATACTACTCTATGTAAATATTGTATTAAAGAGATTGATAATTAAATTGCTTGATTTTTCTATTCTGTAACCATTATACTACTCTATGTTAATATTGTATTAAAGAGATTGATAATTAAATTACATATTAATACGAAACACTTGTTTTATGATTTAATCCGACGTTTTCACTAAAAATCTACGACGCGAACCCGAACTGCGCCTTTCTTATGTTTTATTTAGAGTAGCTTTTGATGGCGCCATTTGTTGACAGTATATAGAACTACATTTCGCGTATTCGCAGTAAAACATTATTTACTATAAATGCTCATATTTCCCGTAATATTCAAATTTTTGAATTCAAATTTTAATACAATGTTTCTTTTACGTATTGTCAAGTATTCTGTAAGTTTAGAAGAATTCGAAAGAAAACTCTGCACGTTATAATAAAAAAACATGCGGTGTTTGAAATTTTCAATTTAATACTGATTTTTACTTATATTCTGATAAATATTTTTATTGTCTCACTTTGGGTCCTAATAATATTCCTCAAGCTCTTTAAAATGACACCAGAATCAACCTCCTAGCTAAACGCGTTTCCACGCTACACTTATTTATAACCTTACATAAAGCTAATTCATAATAATCATTCACATGCCCCTACACTGGTATGCCGACGTCACAGGCGAAACAAATGGTATGCGACCAACTCTTGCAGATATGATCTATCCGTTGTGGAGTCAACCATTCTTTTAGCATTATTAGTCTCGTAGTTATTAGCGATTCAAATCTGACGGTATTTTGGCACACAAGAAAGTTCGACCGAATAATCATTCTAACGAGCGGAAAGACGTTTTCACGTCAAAAAAGTTTTGATACCCGCCTTTATAAGCGTATTAGAAAACTAGTAGAAAATAATTTTGATCATAAATTTTAGGCTAAAACCAAACCTTGCAAGTGTGAGGCGCTGACACTCTAGGTGAACTGGAATTTTGATCACATTCATTAGTTATTTTTAAATTTTAATGAAAGTTTTCGGAATTTTGCTTCTTAGGGATATTCATTGTAGCTTAAATCCCTTATAGTGTGGTTTTCAAATCTCCAAGCATTTTTTATGTGATTTTCATCTCTATATTTTGGACGAAAAATTATTTTCTACTTTACTGTACGTTAATAAAAGCGTGTTTATTTTATTTTATTTCATTATTTCCTTTTTTACCTTTAATATAGTTCATAATTTATTATTATAAATAATATGAAACCTTGCGATTCATTTTTCACGAGTTCATTATTTGAACACGCCTCTCAAATAATAGCAAAATTAATCAATTAACTGTTAATTTAAATTCTGTAAATATTAAAATATTACGTTGCCATCGGGAACATGCAACTGTGCAAAATTGTAGAATTCTAGTATGTAACCAGAAGGAGTGGCCTCCCCAAAACTTTCTCGCATACGAATAACACGGGGGGGGGGGGATACCCCCCGCGCGGAAAGCGCGCGGTATTCCTTAAGGTGGGGGAAACGTGCAGTATTCCCTAAGATGGGGAAAACACTCCCTCCAGCATTTGCAGCTTCTCTTTTTTTTTGCGTAGAATGGAGAAAAAAACCGAATAGGTAATTTCAACGCCTTTTTTTATTCCATTTAAACGAAAATCGGAGACAAATCTACAATTGGGATTTCAAGACTACATACGAAATTTCATTTATCTAAGTAATTTCGTTAAGAAGTTATGGCGTTCAAAAGTATGAGATTATACAGACAGACGATCAACCCTTTGACGGATTTGGCCCAAATTTTTATACGAACCTACATTTCTGATGAAAAAACTGTGTACCAAATTTTATCCATCTAGCTTTTTAAGTTTTTGAGTTATAGAGTTCACATGAACGCGGACAGACAGACTTCCCCTGGACGGATTTTGTCAAAAATTTGATAGAAACAGACAAATTATGTGTAAAGAACAAATACCGAATTTCGTGCCTGTAGTTCTATTAGTTTTTGCGTTATAGTGTTCACAGCCACACAGACAGATATAATTCCCAAATTGTGTTTTTCGGACTCGGGGAGGTCTAAAACGTGGAGATTCGTCAAAATCTCGAGTTCGAATTTTTTGACGATTACAATACTTTCTCTTTGTGTACTTCGTATACGAGAAGGTGAAAACATAGTTGAAAAATAGATTTCAAAATTTCATCTTTACAAGCATGAAGGAAGTCAAATGCAGTGAAAACGCGAAACAAATTACGATGATATGTTTAATTAAAGACTAAATCGTTTTAATGAAGCAGTCAAATTAAAATAACCTAATAAAATCAGTGTGTTAGATTAGCTTCTCGATCTGACGTAGGGTAATTCACGTGAAATTTTGAGGTAAAAAAAATAGGAACAGCGAGTGCTTCTGTTAGAATCCTAGAATATTAGCGAGCAAAAGAACTTTTTTAAAAAACTTATTTTGTTTCAAAATATTTCATTAAAAATTTTGTAAATAGCATACATAACTAAGCTACTGTTTGTTAAAAATTAGTTCATGTTTCTTTCTTTATTTATTTTTACTTTCATGTGCACTTGTAGCAGCGAAATGTAATATTAGACCACGAAATATTTTTACAATCAAAATTGGAATGGGAATAAAAAAGCTTTATTGTTTCATAAATCAAAATGTATAACTGAAAAATGTTAAGCTTTTTAATTTAACATATTCAGTTTTTCATGTAGAGATTCGAAATTGTTCGTGTAAATTTTCAGAGTTTTTGTTGAAGCACAAATTCAAAATTCAGAAATAGGAAATAAATATACAACGAAGTAAATAATCTTTACCTTGAATTCATCATTCCCTTTAGAAATATCCAAATAATCGGAGTTAAAAGATAATTTTGGTTTTTCCATGATACAATAGCCAAGACAAAAATCGAAATCCAAACTAAGCGCGCTCCTATGACATCATTCAGAAGCAAGCGGAGTCACGTGACGCTGACAGCCAATGAAAAGCGACCTCAATCCAAACCATAGTAGGATCCGTAAATATGCCAATACAACTTGCAAGCCACAAGTTCTACAACTCTGTCATTTTCGAAGAAATCGATCGGAAACTTTAACGGATAGCATATCAGCCAGTTCGCTTCATGTCTAATCCGAGATGGCGGCTGTCGAGTGGGATGAGATGAGGGCCTGGGTACCTGCAAAGTCATTTCCCCCCTCCCAAATGTACTCCAACTTGTCAGCCTTGCGACGCTTAATTTAGCAGACAGGTTAAAAATTTAATAAAGCCCCTCCAGAATTGTTCATACTTAATTGAAAACGAACGAGATATTGCATCTCGTGAAGATACAATCAAAATACAGTGCATTCCCGATTATCAGGGTTAATCACCGGGGTGGGATTGCACGGACAATAGAAAAACACGGATAATCCGAAAACTCTTTTTTATTAAAGAAAAAATCAACATCAGTACAAAAATATAAAAACTACTTACATTTGCATGCTGTATAACATCAAACCAGGAATTTTCCTTTTAACATTTACTGCTTTAAAAAATCATTAATGCGTCTTTGCTTCTGCTGTTTGTTCATCTCTTGTCGTATATCGACACACATGTTATGAACCGCAGTAATGTCACCGTAATCAAATCCTCTTTGTCCCATATAATCTAACAAAGTTTCCACAGATTGTAGAGCAGTAGAATGAGAAAATGTATTTCCCTCATTTAGTGCATCTTCTGCATCAGTATGAGCTGATTCTCCATTATCAAGTTTTTGAAGGATTTCTAATTTTTGTTTAACATTTTAAACGTTTCCTTTTCGTTTCACACCACTCATATTTACCAGTAAAAAAATTCACGCTACTAACCGACGATAAACAAGACGCAAAAACTAAAGGAACACGTGCGAAAGTGAAAGAAGACGCAGAAGTTAAAAAATGACGTACCAGGGAGAAGCGTGTTCGTACGAGAATGAGCTACCAGGAAGTGGATGATTCATTTCTCGAAAAATTAGGGGTTGAGCCGGTAGAGATTGCACGTGGAGGAATAAAAAAATCTATCCTTTATCCTCCGCCGGCACGGCTCACTAGTTTCACGGAATGAATCTCTCGATCGAACATCAACATCGATTTTACATGCGTGAGAAGCGTGAAAATGTTTCTCTTTAAATTTTTTTCTGAGTCCGGAATGAGCACGGATAATGGAGAGTATACTGTATATTCCATCTTGCATCATCAATTATCGGCACCGATATTTGCAAAAATGTTGCGTTACGCGTGCTTCGCATGCAAATTGAGTAACGAAAGGGAAATTTTCCACAATGTAAACAATATTTGCTTTTCAGCTGCAGACCTTCAATTACCTTGTGTTTGCGGGCAAGTCGGGTGTGTTCGGTGTAATAGATGCCGTTTGAATTTATGTTTTTACTTTCTCGTATACGAAGTATACAAAGAGAAAGTATTGCAATCGTCGAAAGATTCGAACTCGAGATTTTGACGAATGTCCACGTTTTAGACCTCTCTGAGTCCAAAAAACACAATTTTGGAATTATGTCTGTCTGTGTGTCTGTGAACACGATAACTCCAAAACTATTAAACATAAAGGGATGAAATTTGGTATGTGAACTTGACACATAATTTGTAGGTTTCTATCAAATTTTGGACAAAATCCGCCAACAGGAAGTCTGTCTGTCCGAAGTCATATGAACACTATAACTCAAAAACTTGAATAGCTAGATGGATAAAATTTGGTACACAGTTTTATCGTCATGAATCTAGGTCCGTATAAAATTTTGGGCCCAATCCGTCAAAGGGTTGACTGTCTGTCGGTCTGTATAATTTACTTTTGTAGAGAATCAGTTATCTCCACACGCATGTGTACTGGAAGCAATCTTCTGTGCACGCTAAAGGAACGGAACGGAATTTCATTACGGAGTAGCGAATTACGTCAGTTTGTCCTTGAGCCTGTAAGAGTGGAAAATCGTTACGCATCTCTTTGAATTTGATTCTTTACCTAGATATTTTTCAATCACTATATTGAAAAACGTTTTGATAGTCATTGGATTCTGGGTAACAATAGGTTCGAATTTTTTTTAGCCACGCGGGGAAGGGGAAACTGCACCTTTTTGGTGAAGTAAACGAGAAAGTTTAGGGGAGAACACTCCCGCTGGTTTGCGTCTGTATGACAAATATCATCCGGCAACTTGTAATGTTTAATGAGGTTTTGAAAACAGTATGTCCTGAATATTATTGTATACCAGTACGTAATCACTTATTCATATAATGTGGTAAATAAAATTATATTAAAAAAATAATTTTTATTTTACAAAAAATTAGCAGAATTGGTAAACGCTGTTGAAAGTTCAATAAATATCCACTGATATAAAGAAATTATTCTTTATTAAAATGATAGGGAAAACATTCGTTGTGGGACTCGATCCGGCGATCTAGCAATTATGAAGCGCTGACGCTAACCACTCGACAGCCGCCATCTCGGACTAAACATGCAGCGAACTGGCTGATATTCTCTCCGTTAAAGTTTCCGATCGATTTTCTCGAAAATTACTGAGTTGTAGAACTTGTGGCTTGCATGTTGTATTGGCATATTTACGGATCCTACTATGGTTTGGATTGAGGTCGCTTTTCATTGGCTCTCAGCGTCACGTGACTCCGCTTGCTTCTGAATGATGTCATAGGAGCGCGCTTAGTTTGGATTTCGATTTTTGTCTTAGCTATTGTATCATGGAAAAACCAAAATTATCTTTTAACTACGATTATTTGGATATTTCTAAAGGGAATGATGAATTCAAGGTAAAGATAATTTTTTTTTCCATGATACAATAGCTAAGACAAAAATCGAAATCCAAACTAAGCGCGCTCCTATGACATCATTCAGAAGCAAGCGGAGTCACGTGACGCTGAGAGCCAATGAAAAGCGACCTCAATCCAAACCATAGTAGGATCCGTAAATATGCGTTGTATTGTCCTAAGGCACTACTGCAAATATACAAAATTTGAAAAAATCGGTGACCCATGTACCTGGTGTTCCGCTGGTTAGTGGATTTTTTTTTTCTCTTCAGATATCGGAGCACTCGTCCATTCGACAAATAAGCGGCATTAAAGGACAGATAGGAACACTGCTGAATCGTCTAAACTGACCGGAATTAATGACACACGTGACATTAATAGAAATTAGCGTATCCCTTTGGGTCTTAATTTCCTTAACAGGTCATTTTTTGTATAACTCTAGCCAATTAATGTTCGTCCCAATCATGTTTTTATGTTAAGGTAACGCTTTAAATAATATACTCGTAGAACTATAAAGCCATTGCTTATTAATTAAACTTTTTTATAGAATTGTTTTCTGTTTTGTGTATACAGAAGTTCCATGTTGTCGTTCGACTTTCGGCGTAATTCGACTTTGGTGCTATCTTCAAAATTCCAGCACTCTGTTAGAAAATGTTAATTATCATGCAGCATTTTTTCGATTGTTACGGCTTGAAAATATTTTGAGAATATCAAATGTGAAATTTGTATTTCTGCAGCATTGGATGTTTACGGAAAATGCAAATATATATGTTTTGCTTTGTTATTGGTCTTTTCGGTGTTGCATGAAATGATACGAAGTGCGAGTCGAAGATGGATGTTACTGGGTTTTTCAGCTAATCGGTTAAAGAAACCAACAGACGGAAATAATTGATAACAAAAAGAACACAAAATATTGCCTTTTGTGCAGAAGAGGCGAAACTGACTTGAACATAGCTTTCGAAATCGGAATTTGGCGATTGCTTAAACCGGATGCGCACTATATGGGTCTGTCGATAAACAAAGCAGGGAATTCATCCATTATTATTAGGCTTTTAATTTTCCTTACACACTTCGTGTAGTTTTGGCGCGTCCTCTTAAGTTTAAGCTCAGACCTGACCAAAGGTAATTAGAAAACTGTTTAACCTCTTGTTTTAATTCACCAATAACAGGACTTTTGCAGAAGATGCACCAGGTGGAATCATGTGAAACACTATTTGGGTAGGGAAAATTTTCATGATCCTCTTCTTTCAATTTCTCTAATCTTTACAGGCAAAAATTGTTAAAAGATCGATAAAACTTAAAAATTCTATCTTAAAGTCTGAAACCTAAACCAGCTTGAGTGGTATACCCTACACTTTCTCGTATACTTTCCCAAAAACGTGCTGTTTACCCTCCCCCGCGAAGATAAAAAAATTCGAACCCAGAGTCCAATGACTATGAGAAGGTTTTTCATTGTAGATTTATAGTGATTGTAAAATATTTAGGTAAAGAATCAAATTCAAAGAGATGCGTACCGATTTTCCACTCTTACCGGCTCAAGGATAAAGTGACGTAATCCTTCCGCGTGCACAGGCATTGCTACCAGTACACATGCACATGGAGACAAAGGATTCGTTTCAAAAGTAAACAAGTATGTGATTACACAGACCGACAGACAGTCAACCCGTTGACGGATTTGGCCCAAACTTTTATACGGACCTAAATTCATGGCGATAAAACTGTGCACCAAATTTTATCCATCTTGCTATTCACGTTTTTCCTTAGACGGATTTTGTCCAAAATTTGACAGAAACCTACAAATGATGTGTAAAGATCATATACCAAATTTCATCCCTGTAGCTCCAATAGTTTTCGAGTTATCATGTTCACAGACACACACACAGACAGACATAATTCTAAAATTGTGTTTTAGGAATCAGGGATGTCTAAAACGTGGAGATTCGTCAAAATCTCCAGTTCGAATTTTTTGACGATTACAATACTTTCTCTTTGTATATTTCGTATACGAGAAAGTAAAAAAGGGTCGCGTATGGAGAAAAAAGTTCACTTTGGTTTTTAAAAAATTTATGTTTGTATAGAGGACATAAAGATCTGTAAAGAAATCTTTCGTAAACATTGTTTTAACGTAAGAATCGATCACATAGAATAGTACGGCTTTTCAAAATGTCAGAAGTTACTAAGTTTAGCTTAAGTTTGCTATTATTTTTCTTTCTTATAATAGCTGATGACGCCTCCTAAATTGCTATTATTTTCTTTATATAATGACCGATAAAACCTCCAAAATAGTCTTGCCATTGATGACACAAATTACATTGAAGAGAATAAATGGTTATCGAATGCTGACTGGGTAAATTTTTTTGTCTTAACCAACATGTAAAGCTCTGGGATTTTTGCTTACACATACAATATATCAGGGAAAATATTTTCAGTTAAGCTTCTAGCTCTGTGCAAGCGCCTCCACCATTGACATCCGGATAAGGGTGATTTTCGAAATCATGATTTAACATAGGAAGCCCTTGCGTAATCAAAAATTAACCATTATTTTGTGGATTTCAGGTTTATTGCAGTTAATTGTACTAAAATGTGCGTATTGTGTCATGAAAAATTTAACCGATCAATTATAAATTGATACAGTTGGACTTGGTTAATTCGAATTCTTCGGTAATTCGAATGTTTTACTCGGGTTCTTTGAATTTCCAATTAAAACCTTATTAAAACATTGTTTATAATTCGAATTTATTTTGGTTTATTCGAAATCAAAATTGTTTTATTTTAGAATTATTTTCATAAATTAAATATGTCCGTATCTTGCGTTGTTCTCAGTGATTATAAGTGAATAATATTTAGGCCCTTAATTCATTCGTGAGCTTTACTGCTGTATAATGTATTCAATCAAAAAGTAACAAAAAATTCCTTACTTTTTTTTAAAAAAAACTTTGAACACGTTATATATGAAATGTGCAATTTATTTTGAAATTTTATTGTACAACTATTATATTTGAAGTGCTGTATACTTAAAGTGACCATCCATTTATCCCCACAAAACGGGACATCTACTAATTTTTAGATAATTGTATGTGTATTCAAGGAAAAGCTCATTTCTTCCGCTTTTATTATTAATGAAAACTATAGGGATGAACACATAAAGATAAATAAATTATGTGATCTTGTATTATTCTGAAAAACCAATTTCCAAATAAAAATGGAATTCTTGGCGGAATTTCTTAAAATTTTCGTTGGTAATGACTATTGTTTTAAGAATCGCGACTGTCAACTGGGTTAATCGTTCGTCCATAACTTATTCGTAAGAGAAAAGACCACTCAAATTATTCATGCGGAAGAGTTTGAACAATTACCTGCAACGATTTGCATTTGAAATATTTTCAGTGTTTCATTCTGTCACTTTTTGCGGTGTAAATGTCGTTAAAAACCAGCGGGAGTGTTCTCCCCTAAACTTTCTCGTATACTTCCCCAAAAAAGGTGCCGTTTCCCCTTCCCCCGCGTGGCAAAAAAAATTCGAACCTATCGTTACCCAGAATCCAATGACTATCAGAAGGTTTTTCATTATAGTGATTGAAAAATATCTAGGCAAAGAATGAAATTCAAAGAGATGCGTAACGATTTTCCTCTTTTACCGGCTCAAGGACAAACTGACGTAATTCGCTACTCCGTAATGAAATTCCTCTCCGTTCCATGCGCGTGGAGATAACGGATTCTCTTCAAGAGTAAATTATACGGACCGACAGGCAGTCAACCCTTTAACGGATTTGGCCCGAAATTTTGTACGGACCTACATTCATGACGATAAAACCGTGTACGAAATTTTATCCATCTAGCTATTCAAGTTTTTCAGTAGATCGCGGACATACAGATAGACAGACTTCCCTTTGACGGATTTTGTCCAACATTTCATAGAAACCTACAAAATACGTGTCAAGACCACATACCAAATTTCATCCCCGTAGCTCTAATAGTTTTCGAGTTATCGTGTTCACAGACAGATATGATTCCTAAATTGTGTTTTTCGGACTCGGGGAGGTCTAAAACGTGGAGATCCGTCAAAATCTCGAGTTCGAATTTTTTGACGATTACAATACTTTCTCTTTGTATACGAGAAAGTAATAAGATCCAGATCTTGCTAAGCTTCTGACCGACTTGCCATATGTGTGATACGTACAGTCGAGTGGATCGAAAAGTATAGGAAAAGTTTTTTTGGGGAAAATTACTTTTGGCCTGGTTTGGGAAAGTTGTGTCTTAAGTATATTAGTTTATATTATTTTTTTATTAAAATCTATTTATATCTTCCGGTGCCCCAAGCGCCCCAAAAATAGCTAAAAATTGAAATTTTTATGAAAATTTGCAATTTTTTTAAAATTACTTTTGGCGCCGGGTGGGAAAGTTGTGTCTCAGGTATATTAGTTTACATATATTTTTTTATTGAAATCCATTTATATCTTCCAGTGCCCCAAAAATAGTTAAAAATGACATTTTTTTGGAAATTTATAAAAAAATATATTTTCAAAAATCCCTTTAGCGCCGGGTAAGAAAGTTTTGTTTTGGGTATATTAGTTTGCGCTTCTTTTTATTATTCAAATTCTTTCATATCTTCTGGTTTCCCAAGCGCCCAAAAATAGTTAAAAATTGACATTTTTACGAACAACAAGGGAGGGAGGAATGAAAAAACTCTTTTGCCAAAGTTTCCCCAGCAGCGATGTGCTTTTGTTTAGGAAAAGTCGAGATTGTGGCGTAGTTTTTCTTTGTCTTCGAAATAAAGTAAAACTGTGTACTATATTGTATAACATAAAAAAGAAGAAAAGATAGCTGTGAGTCCCTAAATAATATTATATAAACTAAAATAATGTTATTCATTTAATAATAAAATTAATATTATAGAGGGACGAGACTCAAGTTTGTGTGTAGTGCTGCTGAAGAATCCATTCAATTTTAGGAACCATTTTTTATTAGGCTACGTTCCACACCACAGAACATTAAAGTTACAAGACACAAGACAAGACAGAGAACAACATCACGAGACAAGCACACAGTCTAGAATGACAGAGAGGCATCATGGGAAAAAGATGGCTCCAGCAGCGCCACCTACCATACAAGGGAGAAGGCAGTTGATTGTAACCGCTACAATATTAAAATAATTTTCATTTAAAAATAAAATAATTTTTTATTCTCTCTAATACGTTTTTCCCTGTAAAATGGTTTCTTTAACGCATTTTTTATTTTTAATTTTTAATTCAAAATTTGCATAAAAATCTTCTTTTGCAAATATTTAAATGTCTTGGAGCACCGGAAGAAATTAAACAAAGTTGAAAAAATTTCGCATGTAGGCTAGTACACTTAAAAGACAACTTTTGCACCCAACACCGATTATTGATATTGCTTCAAAACTTCTTTGAAAACCCACACTTTGAATTTTCGATCCACCCTAATGTACAGTAAGTAGGGTAATGTATAGTAGTATTAGAGCGCTCTTCTATGGAGAAAAAAATTTTTTATTAATCAAAACCTACCTATGCGGCAAAGATGTTCTATGGTATGGAGATTAAGAGAAAAATAATAGAAAAAAATTAAATTCAAAATTTAATACTGCCGCAAGGGGGTTGAATTTTCAAAAAAAAAAAATGGAAAAATACTTAATTTTGATTATACGATTTTTAAAAAAAATTATTAATAATCAAAACCTACTTATACGGAAAAGATGTCCTATGGTATGGAGATTAAGAGAAAAATAAAAAAAAATTAAATTAAAAATTTAATAGTGCCGAAAGGGGGGTGAATTATAGAAAAAAAATGGAAAAATACTTAATTTTGATTATTGATTGTACGATTTTAGATTCGAAATAATTGTTTTTGTTGCAATACGAATAACCAAAAGTGATTATTAATGAGTAGTACACTGAAGAGCCAAAAAAAAACTGGTACACCTTCTTAAAATCGTGTCGGGCCCCCACGAGCACGCAGAAGTGACGCAAAACGACTCGACTGGTGTCTGAAGGTATCCTGGAGGAAATTCACACCATGAATCCTGCAGGGTAGTCAACAAATCCATAGGAGTGCGAGGTGGTGGAGATCTCTTCTCAACGGCATGTAGCAAGGCATCCCGGATATCTTCAATAATGTTCGTCTCTGGGAATTTAGGTGGCCAATGGAAGTGTCTAAAGTCAAAAGAGTGTTCCTGGAGCCACTTGGTAGCAACTCTCGACGCGTGGGGTGTCGCACTGTCTTGCTGGAATTGTCCCAATCCGTCGGAATGCACAATGGACATGAATGAGTGTAAGTGATCGGACAGGATGCTTAAGCACCTGTCAGAGTCGTCTCTAGACGTATCAGGGGTCCCATATCACGTCATCTGCACACGTCCCATACCATCACAGAGGCTCCACCAGATTGAATAGTCCCCTGTTGACAAACAGGTCTATAGATTAATGTTGTCTCCATACTCGTACACGTGCATCCGTCTGATACAATTGGAAATGGGACTCGTCAGACCAGGCAACGTGTTTCCAGTCATCAACAGTCCAGTGGTAGTGTTGTCGGGCCCAGGAGAGGAGTAAAGCTTTGTGCAGTGCAGTCAACAACGGTACACGAGTGGGCCTTTGGCTATGAGAGCCCGTATTAATGACGGTCCTTTGAACAGTTCGCACGTTGACGCTTGTTGATGCCCCATCACTGAAATCCGTGGCGAATTTTCGAATTTTAAACACTTTTTAGTGTCCTTGTAGAATTCTGTTAGTGTGTTCAGGCAACGGTTCTTCATCTATTTTCATGTTCATGATATGTTTAATGTCCATATATTTGTGTATAGAATTAATATTGAAAAATTTATTAAAATTAGATAAAATATTGCGCAGAAATTAAATTAGTATCTCTGAGAACCTAATTTTTTAAAAATTTTAAGATGGTATAAGAATAGTTTTTGTGAGAAAATATTTTCGGAAGATATCTCGGAAAAACCCCAAAACCTTGCTTAATTTGTAATTAATTGAGGTTTTAATTAACTTTCGAAGAGCACATGTTCCAAATTTCATCAAGATTGGACAAAACTTGTAGATTTGTGTAAGGAACACACACAGACACACAACTCTGCTTTATATATATATACAGTGGCGAATCTAGGATTCGGGTCTGGGGGGGGGGCGGAGGGCATAAAAATTTTGTATCGTCGTGACGAATGTCAAACCTCAAGGCTATAGTAAACCAAAACTGTTTAACTTTATAGAATTTACTCGCCTGACAATAAGAATCATAAAGAACAATACAGTACTTTCGATAATTTAATAAAAATTACGATGAAATAATTAGCCAAAAAATGTCTTCGACCGCGTCAAAACTACAAATACGAGGGGAATGACTACGAAAGTAGGAAAATTTTCGAGCCTGTATAGCCAGAAAGCGATGTTGAAACGTTTTTATTATTTCTTTAAATGAGGGAAATTAAGAAAAGACAGTTGTAATTATTTTAAATAAAATCAAGAATTCTGTCTTGGGCTGTAGCCCGATTGGCCCCCCCCCCGGATTCGCCACTGTATACATATACTAGTCCGCACCCACATTAATAACAGCTAATCTGTTAAGGGGTAAACAACCTCTCCCATAATGTATTATAAGCCAAAATCGCATTTTTTTCGACCATAGATTTCTCATTGTAAGGCGAATTGTAGGCGACATCCCGCCGCCTGGATACCAAACCCAATTCCTCTTGTGAATCCATCATCTTGTGAGGGTGCCATCCTTTCTTTGCCATTAGCGCCGTCCAGACACATTGTTGCTCCTGTCATAATTTAAGCTGTCAACAGCTTCAAACATCGGAAAACCCCTCCGCTGTCTTTCCGCCTTCTCGCGTCCGTAAAATGACAATATGCGTAACAGAGTGGTTGGCAATGGGGATGCTCTCTTTGTGTGCGCTGCATTGAGAAAGACCCAGAAAATAATGTGTCATCGCTTGGAAAGATGGGAAGTTATAAAGACATGGGTTTTATATCCGTGCATTGGAAAACCCAAAGATTTTGAATCTCTTCAAGGCATTTGAATTCAATATCACAACAATAGCGATTGATTTCACTTTTTGGTTTGGCAACAGCGAATGCATTTCAATCATGTAGATTGTAATTACAGTCGCCCCTTCCTTCAAAGAAATTCAATAAATTAAATTTGATTATTCGGAATGGTCGATGTGGGTTTGTATATGAGGAACACATTGATCGCATTCCTTTACGTTCCATTCCAAAAGAAATAATTTGCCAAAAATGGACGGTATTTAGAAACTAAAAATGTTAATATTACACATTGTAAACAAAAAAAAGTTGAAAAATGCGTGAATAAATTAATTCTGAAAAGTAAATAAAGCGATCTATAATTATGAGCTTAAAATTTTAACGAAATCAGTTTGGCACATTTTAAACTGAACGCATTTTATTAATGATTTGTTAAATATAATTCGTCATGAAGTTGATGAATATGAAGTGCTAGAAGAATTTTTATGTTTATTGTTGTATTTGGTCTTATTATTGAGCTGCCATCTAACTAATTCACAAGACGTCAAATTTGCATGACAAAAGTAACTGCACGTATAATGTAACGTTGCGTGGTAACACGTCCTTTTTCCTATTTCAAGATCTGCAAAGGATTCGGAAATTAAATTGGCGCCGAACACTTTATGTGTATCACGCAAATATAAATTGAGTAGATTTTGTATTGCGCATAACCGTGTATACATATTGCTTTGTTATCTCTGTGTGTTGTTCTTCTGCATAATCGCGTATACATATTGCTTTGTTATCTCTGTGTGTTGTTCTTCTGCATAATCGCGTATACATATTGCTTTGTTATCCCTGTGTGTTGTTCTGCTGCATAATAATTTACAATAAATGATTTACCCCATCCTCCCAAAGGGTCCGAGAAACACTGAATGACCGAGCCGCCGCAACAATAACACTAGAACTGTAGCCTGTCACTTAATGACCACCACCGGCCCCGGCACAGACCCATCCCATTGGAAGCATGCCCCGCTGTCGGAGAAGTGGCCAACACAGCCACACGCCCATTGATATACCCCTCCCGAGGAGAAGCAAGAGATCCCTCGCTTATAAGGCGACTTCTCCTCCAAGTATTCGTGGGGGGCCCCCCCCCCCCGGTGTCATGCTGCATAAGAAAAACTACCAAATTGAGATTAGAACAAAGTAACTTCAATTCAAAAGCGAACAGTAAAACGAATATAAACGATACCTTCAATTTCAAAAGATACAAAAATGGAAAATGAAATGCAGAGAGAGCTAGATTGAATGTTCTGTAAAAAAGACTCTTTCGAGCATAATTTCTTGTTTCTCTGTTATTATATTTATTTACAATCGTCCCAATCTTTCATACCAAACCATTTATTTCAAAACATACCTCTAGGCGATCGATATGATTTGTGACTACTTTCAAACCCTGCACATAAAACCTTTTCTTTCCATTTCATTTTCGTACGGAATCGTTCGTCTAACCCATCCCGCTGTTTACGTGAAATTCGATTTCATTTGTCAGACACGATACCTGAATGATATATCTGCGTGTTTGTCACAGAAGGATGCTTTAGTAAATAAAATAGCGTGACTCTACCCTAAAACGGTCCTGCCCCATGAGGATATTCGAAAAATCCCCACGCTACATTTCATATCGGGGACAATCGGGAGCAGGAAAACTGTTTCTGACATCCCAAGTAATGAAAATGTGGATATGGCAAGACGAGCGGATATACCTTCGTGCCATTTTGTTTTGTGATTCCTACAGATCTAATCCATGTTTTAATCGAAGAACACGATCTCTGCTCGCTTCCAGCTGTGATATTAACTATCGTTTCGGCTTTACTTCTTCCTTCTCAAACGTTGTTGGCTGTTAATTTGAGCCATATTTGGTTTGTCATAAAAACTTTTAATGACAAGCACAATGCCATCAATGTGTTCTGGTGCGTTCGAGTTGTTACTGTTGGATGAGATTTTAATTTGCGGGAGGAAGATTGAAGATAATTGTTTTTATTGTGGGGATGGAGGAAGGAAACTCTTCTTCTCCTGTTTCGTTTTCCAAGGTTCTTGACCCATGGTTTTGACGAATAAGAGGGTATGCGTTTGTTTTAAATATAGATTCTGATAACATGAACCACTTTATGAGGAATTAGTTTAATGATTATCGTGTGTACAATGAAACAATAATGATACGAACTGTATTAAATTACTAGACTTATTATCAGGCTCACGATTCTTTACTCATTGCAATTAGTTTTATTAATCCTGTTAAGAAGAGCTCATTTCAAGACTCGACTTTATACAATAGTTTTAATACAGTCGACACTCGTTATAACGACCACGCATTATAAAGACCATTCCATTATAACGACCAATGATAAAATCCCAACTGTCTTTCCCTATGCACTATATGTTATTTTACTTTCGGTACAACGGCCGTCCAGTGTCGTTTAATCCCAATACAACGTCCGAATTCATTGAGCACTCTTCCCAGTATTTTTCCAAAAAGAACATGTTTCTAAACTTAAATGACCTTGATTATTGCATTGCCCAGCTTCGTAGATGTAGAGTCTTCAGCGTTACAGTTCAACTTTGACGGGGGGGGGGGGAAAATTACCTCTCACCACAGCGCGGAAATTAAAATAACCTAGAATAAAAAATGTTTCAAGTGTTATTGAGACTTTAAGATGTTTTTTTGAAAGGCAAGATAATACAGAACATTATTTATCATGTTTAACTGAAATGGAAATTATGTTTCGCAAAAATCACATATGCAGGAAAGACAAACAACCATTTCTGATTTTTTTAGAAAATAAATGTTTTGTAAGTATATAACACACCCTTTATTTTCTACTTTAAAATCTGTTTCAGAAATATATTTTTAATTGATAAAATTTTATTTTTAATACCAATGATAAAAAAATAATTTGAGTATTTAGTTGAAATCTCTTTAAAAATCGCCTATTTTTACAGAATTGCTGAGTGTGCATGTGTACATTTTTTAATTATATTCATTATAGCAACCACTCATTATAAAGACCTTCTAGTGTGGGACGCAGAGGGTCGTTATAACGAGTTTCAACTGTAATACATATTTGCTATATTACACTCCGTCATTTCTTGAAATATCCTGCCGGAAATACAAACATTTGCGTTGCTGTTTTGAGTTCAATGCATTGATGATTTTTATTTGTTAAAATATCTCTCGATCCTTTTCCTCATTTAATTAAATGTCTTTAAAAATAATTACTTTTAAAAGTTAAAAATAGCGCAATTGATATGGAAATGGACTCCAGAATGGCGTGTGAAATGCCATGTCCCTACTGTTCATCGTTTCGGAAGTCAAGTGTATTTTTGTTTTGTAGAGTGACGAAACTCGTGTTTATATGTAATGCCGCTGTTGAAGAATTAATTCAATTTCAGGAACCATTTTTATTAGATGCCTAAGTTCCACATTAAAAGGTGCAAGACGCAAGACAGAGAACAACAACACAAGACAACTACACAGAAGAAGAAGAGAGAGAGAGAGGCATCATGGGAAAACCCGGATGGCTCTAGTAGCGCCACCTACCATAAAAAAGAGAAGGCAGTGAATCGTAACAGTTACAGTTTGTATTATACTATAGATTTTATAGTTATACTTGGTTGATTAATTAGCAGATTGGCTTAACCTAGATAGGTAGTTTCATGCGCTTTCCTGAAGTTACACCAGGACAATTTTGGAATGAAACTCGTAATTTTGAAGCAGGTGCCATCCTCAGCGCTTTTTCTCTGAACTTCCATACCACAGCGACACGAGGACGTGTGGCCTCGAAGGATTTAACGCGCACCGATCCTTCCCGTGTGCATAAAAACCAATCCCACTATAGACGTCTATGGGGAGTGTTTTCGATGCGAATATTTGGCGATAAATCGCTTTTTTTTGCGAGAATTTCTTTGTAAAGTTTTTTTTTATTTCGACGACCGAGAGATGCTGTCTGTTATTAATATAGTCTGTTGTAAGTTAGAAAAATATTCAAATACATAAATACTTACAAATATGAAAGTAAATAATCTAATATGCATAAGTTAAAAAAATATTCAAATATATAAATACTTGCCAATGAGCTTAATATGAGCAAGAATTAAAGTTGAAAATAATTTGTTATTAATTGTAAATAAAGATGGATGGTTTTCAAAACACGATGAAGAAAAAACTCAGTTTCGCGCCAATCAAAGAAAGCACGGAAACCCTAGAAGGCACAATGATTAACTTGGCGTGGTAAAAGACATTCACATAGGCGCCTGTAGTGGGATTGGTTTTTATGCGCCCCGCGTACATGAATTTTCGGTGGAAGCGAATTCGAACCAGTGAACCTCCTGTCCCGACTGTGTTCGGAGACATTTTTTTGAAAAATAACTTATATATATTTTTTAATTTTATTTTTCAGCTGCATATGTTTTAAAACTATGAAAATATTATAAAATTAGGCTTTCAAAATAATATTTCTTTTAAAAAACCGAGAAATTTGAAGAAAAATGACTAAAATATTTGCCTTACGCTAACGGCCATAGACAAAATCATATTCTAAATATACATAAATCCTTGTAGAAGTACATTTTTATGACAGTTATCCATGTTACGCTCTAAAATATTTCTTGTACTTCAAAATAGTTTTGAGATATAGCTGAACATAGTTACTGAACTGGTAATTTTTCATAAAAAATGCTTTTCGTTTATATTTAACCACTTGAAAATAATACCTGATTTTAAAATTGACCTTAGGTTTTAGAGGAAAACATCAAGCATGTTACGGAAAACAATCTCAGAAAATTTCATATCAATACTTGAATAACTTTTTGAGAAATCATTGTTACAGTCGACAGTTTTCCTCAAAAATATTTCTCAGAAAACACATTTAAAGTTTTGATGCAACATAAAATAATGCTTACAGTTCGGTAATAAAACAGCTGTAACTCCATTTGTAATTCACGTAGAGTAAAAAGTGAGACAGTTTTAGAAAGCTGGTTAAACGGGCTACAAAATTAAGTCATAAAAAGTTTTTCGATAATTTCATCGAAAACGACGATTTTAAACCAGTCGGATACCTTAACTTCTTAACATCACACCAGGTGAACTGTAATAAAAGAGAAGGGAAAATTACTCTCTTTGATATACAAAACTAGGGAGACAAAAGTAGCGGAAGCTAAGATTCTGGCACTAGGTCACTACGGCCCGATTGTGTATTTGCTTTTGTAATTTAATGAAACTAGAGTCAGCTGCTCCAAACATGTGGGTAAGAAATCCAAGCGAATCAAAATCGAGACAAATAGGCAGTTAAACAATTAGTACGTGCTACTCATATATCACTAATAATGATTATTTTAAACCAACAATACATAAAGTTAGCAACAAGGTTTTTTTCTTTTTGCGCAGTTTCATGTCATTTTAACGTAAATCAATTTTCTCGTGAAAATTAGTTTTAAAATATTGTATGGCATTTATTGATATTCACGTAATAGCATTTTTTTTATAAAATAATACATAGAAAATTGCTAAAATCGTGGAATTCTGGGATTTTAGCAAAGGTTTAAAATTTTAAGTTAATAATAAATATGGAGTTGAGAAACTGAAGGAGATTTTTTAGATTTCCAGTTACATCTGCAGTGAGCTTTCTAAATGAAGAAATGTTGTCGAAAAAAGTAGCTTTGTTTCTACAACATTCGTGTGAATTTTTATTTCTTCTTGGAATATAAAATTTTAAATGTTTTCTTCGAATACATTTCTGTCATACATGCTGTATTGTGTATAATATCTTAATTTTATTTTTAATTTTTATTTATCTTTTTGTGTTCTGTATTATTATTTGATGTTGATTCAACAACTTTTTTGTCACTTCATTTGCCTTTTGTGATTGTTCAGAACTTTTGATTTTGTTGTTGCTTATTTTGCATTTTATGTAATACAGTTTTGATGTGATGTAATGTATTGTGAGCTCAACCAACACGCTTCAATTAACCAGACATCCCCCCCACCTCCAAAAAAAAAGGAAAAACAACATCTGAAGAAAAGAATATGAAGGGGAAATTAGCAGAGTTCGAGAAACAGGTTTGATTCATCATTTATTTTAAACACATAGCACATAGACGTAAGACAAAGACACAGATATAAAGGACGTTCTACAGTTCGAAGTACATCTCTAAGCCTCTTACCGGCTCTCCGTGAAAGGAATCATGGGATATATATCTGATGTCACGCAGTGACGTATTGCATCATGACATCATCACAATAGCTTGTGATTGGTTTGGATATTGAGTGAGGAGACTGAAGGAAAATAAACTGCGTATAATTTCCAACAGAACACTAATACGAAATAATAGCGTAAAAGTGTACATTTCTGTGCTGTATATAGTGTAAATATCTCGGATTTTTTTCTCTTTTTGTATTGTTTTTGTCTTAAATAAAATTCCCGTGTCTTGCCCAAAAAACTGTTCAGCCACCAGTTGCGTGTACTGGGTATACTGGGTCACGTGTACGGTACTATTGGTGACGAGTATGGGATACTGAGACCGGACTGGTCACGTGTACGGGGTACTGGTGACGAGTACGGGATACTGGTTACGTGTACTGGGTACTGGTCACGTGTACGGGGTACTGGTGACGTGCATCGGGTACTGGTCACGTGTACGTGGTACTGGCCACGAGCATCGGGTACTGGTTACGGGTGCGTGGTACTGGTCACGTGCACGGGGTACTGGTCACGGGTACGGAGTACTGGTCACGGGTACGGGGGTAAAAAGCGGCGTTCTGTTCTTTTGTTTCTGTTTCGTTGTTGTTTTGTACTCCTCACCGTCCGAGTCAGTGTCTTACACCCTCTGAGTTGGCTGTGTCGGGGTGGGCATATAAATAAATAAAAGGTCACTGGAGGCAAATTTACTTAACTAATTAAAAGATTATTAAAAAAATTTTTATTGTTAAAAATGCTTATTCTAGACTCCATTTCAAAGTCAATGGAAAAGGGGAAACTATGAAAAGGGTTTCCGGTACTCCAAGTAATGAAATGTGGAAATGGCATGACAGGTGGACATGTTTCCGCGCCATTTCGTTTTGTGCTTCCATCGTATGTGTATTCTAATTGAAAAAATGAACTCTGCTTGCTTCCGGTTGTGATATTAACTATCACTTCCATTTCGAAAGGTATTAATTGTTCTTTTTAGAAAAAAAATTTGATGGCCAATAAAATGATGTCAATGCGTTTCGTTTTGATACTTTGCTAATGAAATTTTAATTCGAGGTTTGAAGAAGATTGAAGATAGTTTTTTGATATGGAAAGAAAGGAAGAAACATGTTTTTTCAGCGTTCTTCTCGAGAATTTTAAAAAAGAAAATAGTGCATGTGTACTAAATGCAGATGGTAACAACATCAGCTATTTTGAGAGAAAATTTCCCAACATTTAATGATTCCTGCTGCCATGCGCAAAATGCAATTATAGCGATAAAAATTGTAAAACATAATAGCAACTACACTAATTAAAAATACATTATAGAACTGATTTAAAATGTCCATATCAATGTTTTAAAATGATCAAAACTCACCAATGCATAATTTTAGGAAATGGGAAACATTTTTCTTTACTTAAGATTTAAAGCAAAAATTGTTTTGAAACCTAATTATGATATTTTTTAAAAGACTCCTATTAGAAAATAATGTAAGGAACAGTGTGATCAATATATATTTTGAAATGGGCAATTCTAAAAATTTAATATGTATTTTTGATGGCAGATTTCTTTTATTTTGTCGGAAAATCTTTATTCAGAAGTTTTATTAAACGAAGATTTTTTTCTAAAAATTCCATAATGTTGCAATTTATAAAATACCGTTTTTCAGTGTTATATCAAGGAAAATGTTATCGAAAAATAGATATAGTCAATATAGAGAAGTAACAGAAAATCTTTCATTACTGAAAAATCCCCATGTATTTTTGTGTGCTCCCATGATTTTTTTGTGAGAAAATAAGAATCTATACGTGATAAAAATAATTAAATTTTGCTGAGACGTTGAACATTAATAATTTTCTACTATACTACATGACATAAATTTACACTTCAGATTATTAACATAATGCACAATTAGAATTAATTAGAATGGTATTGATTTTAACAGTAATGCGCTGTAAATGAGAAAAGATATTAAATCAATATATTTCAAGTAAGCACAATTCTGTCACATCCATATCTGAAAGGCTACTGTATAATGCACACTAAATCGCACCTCTCTAGATAATATTTTCTCGATGTTTAATCTTCTGAAGATCTTATATAACTAAACCCACTCTGAATTGCCTAACCAAATTGTGAATCTGATAATCCTATCTCCTTTAATTCACATCATTTTTTATGTGAAATAGATCTCATCAAATCAATCATTTTGAGTACCACTTCCATTGATTTCCGACAAAAGAACTAGAGATAATAACTCTTTTCAGATAAATCACCAATTTCTGTAGCAAGAAAAGAAGTTATGTGGCTGCCGCTTTAATGAAATATTTCTTTGATTTTATACTTATTTTATGCCGATTATTTTTAAGAGAAATATAACAGATAATGATTGTTATCTTCTTTCATTCAAGGTTTTTTGTCAGCCTTCAAAGAATTTACTGTGATGCCTTTGTTTCTATATATCGAACGTTGTGAGCTTCTGTAAGTTAATTCTTCAATATAAAGAAAACTTGCACAAATTGATTCTGTTTTTAGTCATATAGAAATAATTTAATACTTGATTTTTAATTGTAAATATTTTCGAAAATATTCGATAGTTTAAATTAATGCCGACTAGTCAATTATCAGTTAAAGTTAATTTAAAACTTCTGTCTATTAATAGAAACTGGACGGCATCTCCACTTAATAAAAAAATAAACCCTTTTCGGCAAGCTTGAAGGCAAAGGTAGATTCCTTTACGTTAATGTTACAAAAGTAATGAAATATTACATATTGATCAATACAGACATTGCCAATGACTTCATTGTTTCTACACATTGCAATATTTACGCTATGATTCTGTTTTCATGACATTTAATTTTTTTACTATATCAAGGCTCTATCATTCCATTTTTCATTCCAAAAAGTTATGATAGATTTTTCGGTCAGAACATTGGTCAATTTTTTTTTTATTTCTCAACACATAATCATTCAACAGGTAGGAGTTATAAAGAAATAAACAACTCAGCAGTGCAAATATCTCCTAGATAACATTAAACCAGCCTATCTGAAACAGTAGCAAGAAATTGACACTTGACACGAATGAAGAACGACTCTAGATTAGTTTATTTAATCTAGGTTACCATATAATTGTGCGAACTTTGTCATATGATAAAATCACATGACATGAAACATTTAAACATTACTAGAATGGACTCATTTAGAGAACCCCCTGGTTACAGAGATAATAGTCACTAAATTCTTAACACAGAAGAAAATAAAAATTATTAAACATTGTGAGTTCCAAATTTAATACGTGTGTTTAAAGCATAGGATATTGTTCGCTCCAACTACTAGTTTGGCTCCTTTTCTAATTTATAGCAACCCTTTGACGCTGCCATCCTGCATCTCTGTCAGAATTAGAAGAAGTTGTTTGGTTTTCATGTCTGCAAGTGGCATGAGCATCAGAGATCGCCTATGTATTTCACATCATGTTTTTATTAGATATTGAAACGCATATCGACTCTACCACATGAGTAACGCATTGGATTATACATATTCAAGATTGTTTTAGTAGTTCACAACGCATTCACTTCATGTCTGACATCGCAGTTACCATGTTCAATTTTATTACTATTGTTCGCAACTGGCTCTTGCATGAGCATATTCAACTTATACCAACAGGCAGCAGCGATTGAATTTATATCTGTATATATTGGAACAACCTGTATATATGTAAATAAATCATATATTATAAATAATCAATACAGTCCGCTCAATTCGACGAAAAAAAGGCAAACAGATATCAATGCAGCCATTTTGACCAGTAAATTTAAATCTCCATCAACAGTTAAAAGCAAATACTTAGGCAGAAAACCCCCAAAACCATTTAAAGTTAATTAGATGTTTTCTATATAAAAAATGATAAAGAGAATTCTTATATATCTTTTATGGGTAACATGCATAGGTTAAAACGTACTTTAAGTTAGGGGGAAAGCAGGGGAAGGGTGGGAAAGTCACTTTTCACCTCATAACTTCTAAGCATTTGTAGCTATCTAAAAAATGTAAATACAAACATTTTTTGTTATGATAAGGCGATAATTCGCCTAATTTGTATTTTCTTTCTATTTTCAATTATAAAGGATTTATAGAGAAATGAAAATTTCCACCCCCTTTGCGCTGGATAGTCCATCTACGAACTCGACCGAGATTTTTACTATCCTTACATCATATCCCAGGCTGGTTAAATTTACATCAAAATTACTCCAGTTATCGTGTTCACAAGATAACATGGGAAAAAGCGTTATACATATATAAACTTCTTAACGAAGGGTGGTTTTGTGTTCTAGGGGTCATGATCGATGAAGATCTGCAGAAATTTTCCGAAAGTCGTGTCATGAGAACCATTGCAATAGGTAGACTTCCTATAAGGAATCTACCTAAAAATAAACTAGAAACAGTGTATAGAAATGATAATTCAAAGATTTTCTGTAAAGTTACTACCCAATATAATCACACATCCATTGTCCCAAACGAGAGTTATGTATCACTTAATGATTTTTTTTAATTTAAAAGCTTAAAAAGAATTTGTTTACATGCTTGGATAACTCCAACCTTACTTTTTTAGGTAAAGTGGTATTTTCAATAACAGATATATTAGAATATAAATTAAGGAGGCAGTGTGATCAATAATTTGAAATAGTATTCTAAAAAACAATTATTATCTTTGGTGGCGATTTTTTATTTTGTAGAAATAGTAGCAGAACAGTTTTTAGATCAATTTATTACACTAAAAAATGCCAATAATATTTGAGAATTTATAAAATCACCCTTTTAAGGTAGATTCCTTATGAATTTCTACTATTGCAATAGTTCTCCATGACGCGACTTCCAAGAAAATTTCAGCAGATCTTCACCGATTTGACCCTGAGCCACAAAATTGCCTTCGTTAAAAAGGTTGCCATATATATATGCTAATAAATCTCTTAATTTTCTTTTGAATTCTAATATTCACTATGTTTAAGTCCTTGTCGTCACTTTTTCTTCAACTCCAGTTTTCGTTCTATTTTCCAGCTCTGGAGGCCTCGTAAAATCTCGTTTTGACTGTTGTAGTAAGTATTCAATTACTTCACGCGCCAACTTTACATAGGTCAGAATAAGCGACTTATTGTCACTACATGAATTTCTAAAATTGCCATATATGCCCGTATTTATTCCTTCACTTTGGTCACTGTCACCTCGGTAAAATCCCTACCTGAGAAGAAGGGGATATTCTCATTCACTTTCCTAAACGAGCTTAAGCGAAGATGTACGTCTCTTCATCCTCTCGATAATAAAATGAAGATTTAGAATTTGCTCATTTTTGCTGTTTTGTTTCTTTGATACAATAATGGTCCCATTTAAGAGTCAAACCGTTGATTATTTTGCCGACAGGAAAAGAATTTAAAATGCAAAAATTAAAACGAAACAACATAATGGAGAGTGACGGTGAATAACAAAAAAAAATATTTCTAGTCCCAATGGAACTTCTAATAGTTTCTCCTGAAAATTTAATGGATTCTTGGTACTTTCTGTGTCAAGAAATCAGATGCAATAAAATTCCGTAATGCAAGTCAAGATCTCCTCACATCTGTTATAGAAATTAATTTAACATCATCGTTCTCTCTCAGAAGAATGTGCAAATTTATCACCTGTCTGAGCATGACCCTGAGCGTCTAGCACCACGGCAAATGTTCAATGGCGTTTAAGGAAAAAGTGTTTTTTGTACGTTAGTACATCAAAAAATTATCCTTCCACAAAAAATATTTTGTGCCAACCAGTGTGCTCTCGGCATACATAATATCAAGAAAGTTTGTGTACAAGTACATCTGATTCAAATAATATCACCACAAATTTATGCAAAATTCTCAAGCTTGGTGCACCAAAAAAATATAACTCTTATCGATATTGTTTAATTCTCGTTGATTATTAATTGAGTTTTCCAGTTTCATATTTGAAAAAAATTTATTTGGTTTGTTAGTGATTTATATTTTGATTGATATGAAAGTGCATTTGAAAAAAATTTTAAGTGTTTGCTTGGTTTTGGAAACTAAATTTTTGCAGTATTCATATTAAAATTTTTTTGAAATTTTAGGTATTTATAACGAATATAGATACTGCAAGAAATATTAGATTTTAAAGTTTAGTTTATTATGTTTTTTGTTATATATTTCATTTGATATATGGTAGCCTTAATTTAAAAAAAAGTGAAATTAGTATAGTTTGGTTTCGAAATTTATTCCATGA
>BGPR01003081.1:74952-150215 GCA_013235015.1 Araneus ventricosus | reverse complement strand
TTTTTATAACGTGAGATACTGGAAATTCATTTGTAGCAGTTTCAGTATCTACAGAACTTTTTGTACTGCCATTGTTCTGAGGTTCCAAGGTAGATATTCTAGAAGGCCCTGGAACTGGATCATCAACTGCTTTTAAAGTAACCTGCAAAAATAATTTTATGTACCAATAGTAATAAGACATATTTTAACATTTCAGATGAAAAATCCACATTCAGAGTTTAACGGGGTGGGGGGGGATGGGAGATTTATTTTTTAGTACTTTTATCATCAGCATCATATGAAACAAACTTTCTAGTTTGCATTAAATTAAAATTTATGAATCAACGATACTTATCTCGAACTTTGAACTTTATGATTAAAAGTTTTATCCGAAATTAGTGATAATAATCATGCATATTAAAAAAATAAAGGAAAATTAGTGCGGCGTAATTCAGAGTTTCCTGGTACAAAAACCAAGTTTTGATTGAAGTTAGCCTAGCACATTATTCGTTTTAAATACCCATATTAAGAAAAGGGCTTCTGCAAACAAAGCGCGTGCGTATTTGTTAAATATCTACTAATAATAAAGGAGAATGTGTGTGTCTCCGTGTGTTGGTCAGCTACAGGGCAGACCGCTAGACTGTAGGGTCTTAGCTCAGTGGTACTAAACTATGAAGGATTTCACCAGACACAGCAATATCAAGATATTAATTTTTAACTAAAGATTCTTGATTAATTGATTATCTACAAGAATGTACAAATTAACATCGACATAAATCAATTCTGCTTAACTCAGGACGAGATAGCGTAAACAGGTCAAAGTTAAATCTGGATTCAATCGCAGATTTGTTATGAATTCACTCGTATGTAAATTGAAAAGTTCTACTCAAGGCGAGTACAAAGTCCGATGGCCGGCAGAACGGTTCACGGGACAAGGCCCCATCCAACAGCTTCTTAGCCTGAGAGCTGCCTTCCAAATTCTCGATCACGAGAATTTAATCTCGAATCTTCAAGCGATCTCTAACCGATCTCTCGATGATCTCCCCTCTTCTCTCCAGAGTTCCAGTTTAAAAACACCTTTGACCCTGCCCTCCGAGGCATGGCCGAAATCTTAAGTTTTTGATGATTTGTCGGGGGAGGAGACAGTTTCCCCAATGAAAAATCTCTGTCCTCTTTCCCGCATTGCTATTGGCATCAGCCACAGCGTAATGCGTTTGCTGTCGACCTGGGTGATCTTTTCGTGGTCAGTCGACGCGGCGTTTTAACAAACCCTTCGGGTGATGTAATCAGGAATCGATCTTTACGACGTCCGCTCCCTTTCTTCTCGTGCCTTCAGCTAGCTATCTAGGGGGTCTGGTCAGACTTTCTCGTGAGAATTTGCTGCTGCTTCTCAAGACCTCACAAGACCTAGAGCTACGAAATTTGGCGCGAACATTCTTTAGAGGGTGGGAATGTGCACCTCGGAGGCATTTTTTTGAAATTTTAATTAGAATTTTTAATTAATTAAAAACTAAGCAAAATTTCCGAGTTTTTCGACGTTGTTTTTACACCATCTGAAAGTGCAAAAAATTACCTTTTCAATGATATCAATTAAATTTCTGCGCAATGTTTTCTCGAATTTTAATAAATTTTTTAAAATATTTTTTGGCATAGTTTACAACAATACTTTTCATTGTCGCAACGCAACTCAAATCACTTTCTTTGTTTAAGCAAATATTTAATTGTATATTTTTCTTTCATTGTTGTTATCTGAGACAGGATTCTAATACAAGATTCAATTGAAATCATATTCCCGGCGAACAAGCTGGTCGCCAAATAAATAATATTAGGCTATTTTCCAAAATTTTATTATTCATTTGTGAAAGAAGATTTAATTTCTTAAATTTCAGAATGGAGACTCCTGCGACTTGAAATGCACATTATTTTAAAATTTTGGTTAAATGTTACTAATCAAATTGAATATTTCCACCTTTCATTTCAATTCGTCTCAAATATACATTATTTGCATAATCGTGTTCTTATATTATTAACATTTTGCTTCCAAAAATAATTTCGATGATAAAAAAAATGCACAGTTTCAGCTCCTCAAAATTTTAAAGAATATTCATTTTATCAAAAATTATGGCTGTTTATCTGTTCTATTTACTGAAGCTAATTTATGCCAGCCTAAAAGTTACGGAAAATGTCATCTTCATTTGCTTCTCACAACGCAATTTTTAAAACTATAATTCTCTATACAATTTTAAGAATATTCAGCCTTCAAAAGGTAATTCCAACAGGCCCTGGAAACTTAATAGTTTTTAAAGCTATACGTTTAAAAATCTACTTTCTTAATGAAACACCAATGAGTAGAAATCTCATTATGCAAGGATACATATTTTTCTGTCAGTTTAATTGATCTTGTCACACGCATACTTTTTTCGTATGAAGACTGATATTTAAATTCCCACAATTTCAAATAATGAGAAATATCAAACACTACCTTTTATTTCTCATTTACTAAAAATTTTAACCTGTCTAAACATTAAATTTTTTTAACTGTTTCTAATCAAGTTAAAAATGTCAACATAAAAGATATCAAATACCTGAATATTGGAAGACACTCTATAGAGCTCTTTTACTCTTACTGTTGGATGTTTTTTCAGCATATGTTTGTTTAAATTTGTGACTGTTGTCTTGTACGATAGCTTATGCTTGCAGATGTTGCACAAAGCAAAGTTTTCATCTATAGCAGTATAAAAATTCCAAATTGGGGAGCGTCTCCTTTTACCAATATATCCTCCACGCATTAAAGATTGATATGCAAACAAGAAAATAGGAGATTAAAAATATCACTGTAATTAAAACTAATACTTTCAAACATATATGCAACACATTTCTGCATTTTAATTCCTACAATAGAAATAAGAATTTTCACCACTTAAAAATTTTTTCTGCAGATTAGAATGGAGAAATTACACAGCTGATAGATTTTCTTCTGTCTAAATTTTTTCAGTGCAGATTTTTAAAAATAATAATTTTGAATGTTTAAACTTTGTTTCGAAATTTATTATTTCATACAAAACCAAATTATCTCGATTCTTTTATGTAACTATTTTTTTTAAGAATTTAGTTATTGTTCAGTAAATATCTTCTATGAACAAGTCTCATAAAAGATATAAAAAATGTTTAACTATTCTATATTTTCTAATTTTTCATCCATACACTTTCGATTAAATTAGTTTCATTATTGAGAGGTATTTAAATAGCCGTCTTTGAAGACTAACTCGCTTTCTGGGAATACTGGATGCGTTTAAGTGAAGTTAAATTTCGTTCATTGCTTAATCTTCATGATTATTCCACACGTCATGCAATAATTAACTGCGCGATGTTTTACATAAGAGGTCTTTTCACGTTTTTCTTCTTCAATGGACTCTGAAATGAAATGCATGCGAAGCATTTTTAGGTGTATCATGAGCATGAATGGACACCGTTAAGGGTCTGCAAGCACGTCTGAAATTTGAGCTTTAAAGTTAAAAGCGGAAATACTGAAATGTCTATTAACCTAATAACGTGCTAGCTGAACTGAAATATACTCATAAAAATATAAGAAAAATAAATTGAATCCTTCAGCATCAGAATTGTGTGCGCATATTCTCCACAACAGAACTAGAATACTTCTATTACTTAATATTTCACAATTAACGTAATACCCTAAAAAGGGTTTTGTTTAGGTTGAATAGAAATTTCAAAGCACTACAGTAGGAAAGCAAAATTGCAAGTTGTTGAAGAAAGTATATTCTTGCGGATTAAATTATATCGATGGAAAGAACAGCAGAATTTGTTAATGTACTACAAACTGTAAAAACTTTCATAATTGTTTAATTTTGAAGTTGAATCTTAATGTAATTACTTTAAAGAGAAGGAAAAAAAGCCTACAAAGTTTCCATGCAAACATATTTAAGAATTAACGAACTTTAAATGCAAAAATGAGCAGCATCTTAATGCATTATTTTTCAGCAATGTAAGATAAACAATATTATTTGTATATAAAAGGGAATGATTTGTGGATTTTATTACAAGAATGAGAAATAAAGTTACATATATTTAAACAAATTGTTAAACTAATTTTTTGTATAAATTAAACTGGTGTATTTAAAAAGATAATTTTCAAAGCATGAAGATTGGGTGAAAAATCTTTTTCTGTGATAATAGTATTTTCCGAAGTTATGGCGGGAAAACGGGAATTTTAATTAATTTAAATTTTGAAAAAGTCTTTCCGAGGTACACATCATCACTCTTTAAACTATGTTTGTATCAATGTTAGTGTCTCTATGTCCGACAGTCTGCCCGATAGAGCAAAAACAGGTACAGACAAATAAAAACCCTATTATTTCGAAAAGTAATTAATATTTTAAACCGTGAAATTAAGTGAGTGCATATAAAAAGTAAATATACCTTAAACAATAGTAAATAACTTAAAAAATATTTAGCAAATCATACTGTGATTAAATTAAAAAAAGATGAAAGAAATTCGTTTGAATATATATCTTAAAAATATGAAATAAATCTTAAGTGTTTATAGTCCGAGAGAGATTTTTTTAAAAAAATAGTTCAAAGAAAAACTGTGTTTTATGTTCATTGGTAATCAGAAAAATATCACAAAATAGTCACTACTTATACCAAGCACCAAAAGTATAAGACTTACCCATTTCTCATTCGACTCTGTAGCGGTCCAGTCGACTTTTGTTGCAGCAGCTATTTCTTTTTAATCAAAATAGGTCTGCAAGTTGTAAAAGAGTCCCTTTCTTCTGTTGCTTCGGAAGTTATTTAATAAATAAATATTCTTGACAGGTTTTCAAGACGGACAAAAAATATTAGGGTAAAATTTCGTGAAACATAAAATAAAATTAATGTAACAAAAAAAAATCAGTGAAAAGATTTATAAAGGCTGAAAAAATCAAACCATGGGTATTCGAAAGAAAGTAGGGTAGAGATGACACACATTCATTCAAAATTTGTCTGTACATGAAATTAGTGACAATAATTAAGGAGGTCCTATTTATACTAGAAAATAAAAATTGGGGTGGAGCCTTTTTAGATGGAAAAGAAAATGACAGGCTATGCTTATTGAATGCTACAAAAATAAAGCCACCTTACTGGTCAAAAATAAATAGCTTTCTACCAAAGCCATACAGAAAAATACGCCCTCATCCTCCTAATAGACAGTCTCAAAAATATTCTACTCCAACTCTCCCTCATACCATGATCAGAATTACCATAGTTAAATATATGAGCTCCCTGATTACTATGAGACACCCCTAATTGTCTCCTTCTATTCTCTTATCATTGCTTTAATTTTAACCCCCCTAAGCGGCTAATTATTAGCAGCGAATTTTCTCAGAGTTTTTCCTCCGCCTGTGTCTTTTCAAAAATCGTATCAAAAGCAGTTTCAAAAAATACAAATAATAGAATGGTTATCATTAAAAATAAAATATAAATATAAGCGATTTTGACAAGTCATTCAGTCGGAGAGAAGCTAAGGACGAAAGAATGAATAGTAACGAACTAGTTGAAACAGTATTTATCAGTAAAAGGAAAATATAAACGCAGCCTTTTCACTTTCTCGTATACGAAGTATACAAAGAGAAAGTATTGTAATCGTCAAAAAAGTCGAACTCGAGATTTTGACGAATCTCCACGTTTTAGACCTCCATGAGTCCGAAAAACACAATTTTGGAATTATGTCTGTCTGTCTGTGTGTGTGTGTGTCTGTCTGTGAACACGATAACTCGAAATCTATTACAGCTACGGGGATGAAATTTGTTATGTGGTCTTTAAACATAATTTGTAGGTTTCTGTCAAATTTTGGACAAAATCCGTCAACGGGAAGTCTGTCTGTCCGAAGTCATGTGAACACTATAACTCAAAAACTTGAATAGCTAGTTGGATAAAATTTGGTACACAGTTTTATCGTCATAAATGTAGGTCCGTATAAAATTTTGGGCCAAATCCGTGGACGGGTTGACTGTCTGTCGGTCTGTATAATCGTGTACTTGTATCTCATAAGCCCTTTGGCTTAGATAAATAAAACTTGATATCACGTATGCTAATATTAATTATAGATCTGTGCCCAAATTTCGTTCAAATCGGTTAAAAAACAGGTGCTCAAATTTCATATTTGGTTCAAAATGCACATTGCGACTGTGTGTTGGCGACCGTTTCGCTAATTTTACTCAAGTGAGTATGATTGGTGTTTCACCTTGGCGGAAATTGTAGAGAGCCGCAAACACGCGCTTCGGAAATTATGGCAACCCCTGAATCAAAGTTCATTCTGACATTCTCGAGATGGAAGGTATGGTGAATCTTGCGTGATATCAGCACTAAGATTTCGTAGTCAAAAACGTTAAATAAATTTCTAGTTTCTCAGCGCGGGTGAAAATTGAGAACATACGCAATTCTTTTTTGCAAAATATTAAGTTTCAGGAATTCATGAATTTGAATGTTTCATTGTTAATCACCATTCATAATTTTTTTCTCAAAATAACCAGCCCTTGGGTAAATACCCCAATAATATTTACCTACCCACTGGGTGTTTACCCACCCCACATTACTTTTAGTATGCGAGAAAGTTTCGGGGAGGCCACTCCCGCTGGTTTCTGTACATTCTATTACGATTGTCGTAAGGCACTTTTTAACTTGTTTTATGCAAATGTTATTTCATAAAACAAGCTGCTGCTTGTAACTGCATATTTACTGCTACTAATAAAAAAAAACCTGTGAATTTCTTTAGTAAAAATATTTAAGAAAGCTCTTTCTTTCCCTTTCGTTTATTGACACTGATTATTCAAATATTTTTACGAACAGAAATCTTTCAGCTCGTATTTTTTTTTCGATAGTAAATTGAATTCAATTGCTAATTGATTTATTGTTTTTGCTTGCATTGCTGGAAGCAAATTTTAGCAAAAAAAAAAAAAAAAGATTGTCAATTATTTTGTCGATTACTACTTTTCCCAACTTCTCACAATTTGTACATTTTAGTGAAATGAGGTTAACATTAATTACTGTTAAAATTAATTGCTGAATAACATATGGTGAAAATCCCAACAAGATATCAAAATAAAGTAAAATTTGGCATATTTAATTTTAATTCAAAAAATTACTTTGTCAGTAATTGAAAACCGCTTGAGAAATATCTGATTTATTAAAAATTTTCTAATAATATTGTATGTAGCAATTTCGTGTTTTATTAAACTTAATATATATTAATTATGAAATTTATAAGAAAATATTAAATTTGGCTTTTAAATTAATTTGATATTCTGTCAGATATACAAAAGAGTAACCCATTGTCACGGCAAGAATTTATCACTATATATGAAAAAAAAAAATGAAGAACATTTCATCTATAGATAGTAATGATTTTTCCCTCTGAATACCGCCAGAAAGTCATGTTTGTTTTAATTGTGTTTGATTTGCTGAACGGAGGATATATTTTTTTAAAGATTCTATAATTGCACGGAGCTGAGTTAGGTTTTCAGTGGGTTCAGTGGTTTCAACGGAGAGGGGGGGGGGAGGTTTCTAAAAATTACAATTTTTAACTTTTTATATTGTTTCACGACTTTTTGAAATTAGAGATTCATTATTAAATATTAAATTATTAATGTATTATGTCAGCGAAATAATTATTGTTTAATATAAAAAGCTTTTAACCTTATCAGTGACTGTGTTCACAGTTTTGCTAGCCAAAAACACCACATTTAACTGCGTCTCATACATATACAAACGAAGACAATTTGTTACAAAGTTTGTTTAAAACATGGCTGAGTTTTGAAAGACAAAATTTATCAAATTAACTATATATGCCTGATCTTGTACACTTTATTGTTAAAAAAAAAGCAGAAGATACTTTATATTAAATTGACAATTTCGTTATTCGCATTTCAATTTTAATAATGCTTGAAAGAGTAAAATCCATTTGTCGAAGAAAAGATAAATTAGTTAAAAAAATATGCTTAAATGCAAATATTATTAGTTTTTATTTCTTTTAAGTATGTAGTCCAAGATAACTAAAAATAAAATTGATATTTTTATATAAACCAAGAAAATATTGAAAAATAAAACAATTTTCTTCACATTAATGCAAACAACATTATTGGCGACTTGTAAAAAAAATACTAATTGGCATTCTATGTCAAATTTTAGGTTTCGTGTTATACATTTTAAAAAGTGTTTATATTTGGTTGACAAAGTTAATAAAGTAGATAACTTTTTTGCTAAAATTTATTATATAATAAATGTAATACAGTTTGCCATTTTTTTTGTCACTTTGCAAATTTTAAATTAATCAATTTTTCAGTCTGAAATTATTTTAAGAATATGCTCCTTGATTGTCAGATACTCTTGGGCTTAATATATGTAAATAAAAAATAATATGAAGAGAAAAAACTGCAGCCTTGGCCATGGAGATATGTAAGGTCGCAATTAAGGTTTCAGTTTTGAGATGAGTGATTAAAGTGGAAACTTCATTAATCCCTAAATCTGAATTATTGCCACACAGGAAAAAGAATATGCTAACATCAACTTGAACTCATGAATCTACGTTTTAAAAGCTTCCTTCGTCAAACTCTTTTTAACATTAATAATAAGAAGAAAAAAGCCAAAAAACTTTTTTCATTGCTTTTAGACTCTAAATCTCAACTATAACATTTTTTAAAATTTAAATCATGATATAAAAAAAACTACATCCAATAAAAATTATTCTTAATTAAATCGGCTGCTTTAATACTTAATTACTGAGCCCAAATTGCTAGCCTAATAAAGATTAAATTTAAATTTAGCTGGAAATGAATGAAATTTAAAATATAATTCATCTTCACTTCTTTTGCCTTTTTTTTAATTTCATACCAATATTTTAGTTAATTTTATGCTCTTGAATTGCTTATGTTCAATTTTTGAACGAAAAGTGTTAAATTCTTATCTTAAAGTCTATCTTACCGGGAATATTTTGAGTGATTACCAAGTCGAGATTCGCATCTATTGTGCTTTAGTCTCAATCAAAGACATAATTCAGCATTGTTCAAGTTGACAAGTTGACATTCAGTATTTCTTTCAACAACTCGGAATCTCTCGCTCATAGATAGTTTTCAGAATTCGTTGTGAATTTGTGATATTTTTCAAAAATAAAAAAATCTTTTGAAATTATTTTCGAATGGTTATAAATAGGCTCAATTATCAGGCCGTTTATTTTAAAAACAATAGGTACAGACTTTCCGCATTTTCTGGTCTCTAAATTTTCCATAAGATTTTCGATACTCATAGCTATTTCTACAGTAGAAAAGCTACCTTTTTAATTAAGTTAAAAAGAGCTTTAAATAATGATATTTATTATTCTGCAAATGATAAGCACATTTTTACAAGTTTCATCAAAAAATTATAGTTGCACGCCAGGGCATTTTTTCTCCTGAGAGAAAATAATAACTACTTTCTCCAAACATACATCCTTAGAATTCTCTCAATTCCTGAGGAAAAGCGTGGGAACAACTTCACAGTCGTTGGGAGGTCTAGCAATGAGAAGATAATTGTGAATCGAGAGGAGGTGTGCGGCGTTAATGGGTTTTATTATAGAGATAACGTGTGAGTCGTATCTGTGAAAAATTGTGGTAATTATATTTCCCAAGATGAAAAATGCGTATATACCAAAACAACACTCATAATAAATAGAAAAATTTTCTCTTTCTGCCTTGAAATGTGATAATCAATCTACACGAAAATTTAAATTACTTATATTAAGATTTTGAGAAAAATTTTGAGTTATGTTGCTAAAAATAATTATATTACGATTTGAACGATTTTTGCTCCATGCATGTCGCATCACTTACGTCGCATGACGGGATTTATAGATAACTAGTTGATAACCCCGCGTTGCTCGGGATCCATATTTTTTCATAAGCCCGCCTCTGAATTTTTTTTTCTTATAAAATTCTGTTAAATATAGTTATTTTTTCTTATGTCTTATTTACTTTTGATCTTATCTAAACTTTTCTGTGACCCTGGGCCCCGGGCGCTAGAAGAACACTTCGCATATGTATACTTATAGATTTTGACTTGTCAGTCATTATTTTTGAAGCGATGAAATTAAGCATACTTTTAATTGCTATAATTACAATTGTAACTAGTTAATTAGTTTTTGGCGATATTTAAGAAGCTTTGAATTCAATAATCTTAAATTTATAAATTAAAATAAATATAATAATTATGAAATAAATAAAATAATAAACGTTTTAAATTACTTTTTCATCAAACAATACTGACTCCGGGAAAATTCTGTACAGTCTAATTGTTCATTAAAAATATATATTGTTTCAAAGCTTAAAATAAATGTGTGTTTTTTTCCAAACATCTCACATTTTTATTCAAACCATACTATTATGATGTAATAAAAAGACTATATTTGAAGATTTTATTTCAACTAGAAAGGATTGAAAGGAGATTTACGTTTGTTAGGGAAAGGCCTCGTCATTTCGAACCGTTGTCAGATGAAGAGGATGACATCTGAGCTGTAAGCCCCCTCTCGAAGCTTCCGCACCACACTAGCGGGAGGACGTTTCGCCCCCTGCGTATGATTTAGCGTGCAAAGGGCCCACATATAATCGAATCTTTAATAGAATCGGGTTTCGAGCCTGGAGCCCTCCGGTCCCGAAATTGAGACCTTATCACTAGGCCACTGTGTCCCCAGAAATTTATGAAACATATTCAACATTAAGAATTCGGGATGCAAAATAATTATTTTTTCTCCTGCCAGTTATTTCACACCAAAAGACATATATTTCCAAATGCTTCTGAATTTTTGAAGGGCTTTGGATAAAGGTGTCTTAGAAAAACAATGATTAATTAAAAATAATTGTTGGTAAAATATTCATATATGCCGTATTGAGAAAAATTGCGTTTAAAATTAAGTAAAAAAATGCTTTTTTAAAAATACATTCATACTTGTAATAGCTCCAAGAACATAAAATTAAGCACACTTGATTAAAAATGAAGACAGGTGAGTTAAAATTTAAGTACTAATTTCTTGTTTTTGAATAAAATGAATGAATGCTATGAAGTGAAAGGACTCCAATCAACCTGCAAGTTTTGTTGAATTTCAAAAACAAATTTTTTTCTTCGCCGAAGGCATTTTTGACATCAATCGCCGAGTAAAAATGGATTGTACAACTCTCTTATCCACATGCACGAGCGAAAGAAATTTTAGCCTAATCAAAAACTATCTGCGAGCTACCATGGCCAGAGAACAAATTAAACGGTCTTTGAAATTTATGTTTTTAATTCTTCATTTTCTATTATTGCTCGTCATTGCGTCAGACAATTCTTACTACATCAAAATTACAAATAATTTATTAATCCAAATAAGTATTCATTATAAGTCAATTAATTAATACTTAATTACTTTTACCTAAATATAAAATTAATTATGTGTTATTTTAAAGTTAAATTAGAGAAAATTTGCTCGTCCCCCTCATCGAAAAATGCCTGCCAGCGCCCCTGCTTGTGCTAATCTATCACTGTGCCAAATTTGGTCCCAGTATATTAAACGGTTTGGGCGTGCGTATAGTAGACAAAAACGAACATAATACTCAAAAAATGCTCTTATATATATATATAAGTATGCTAACCTATAAACCTTATCATATTAAAATTAATTTTATTAAAAGGACTATTCAAAATTATATGTTAAGGTACATTCGATATTGATATTTTATATAAAAAGAAATTTGATATTTTATATAAAAAGTATGTATTAAAGTAATGCATTTTTTATGATATATTTTATGACGGAATTTCATTCAAAGTATGAAAATAAATAAAAGACTGTGTAAGAGTAACAGAATTTAAACAAAAATGTATCTCCCCAGATCTATAACGAAAATTTATAAAATGAGTAAATGGAAAATGTATCCATTATTCACCAATAATGAATATTTTCATTCATTATTGGTGAATGATGGACCTGATTGTTGTCATTCATTCATTAATAATGAATGAATAACATGCGATAACATATGGATATCTCAATGATCCAAAATGTATTTTCAGAGCATAAATGGTAGTCAGAATTTGTATTTGACTTTCAGTCTTTATTGTGATACATTTCCAAAGAAATATTTATTTGATAGTTAATAAAATGCTCAAAATATTCTTAAAGGAGTTGTTAATATAGTTGCATTCAAATGAAATAAAAAATTCATAATTAAAAATATGTCACAGATTTAAAAGTTAATAAAATAATGGTAAATTTTCTGAAAATTATCATAAAATATTCTCATCTTTTTAGTTCGTGTGATAAAAGAAAAAATATGGGCAAATATTACTTTTTTCAATCGTCTGTTTCATTGAAATAATTGCATCAACCCATTTATCAGTATATCAAATTGTCAATTAAGAGGAGAGAATGAATGAAAGAATGTGGTCGAAATAAATTTCAAGGCCGCTACAACTTGCAAGATAACATAATTTTCAGAATATTGATTTAATAAAACTAAAAAAGCATTACATTTATAATGCCTATAAAAATCTGATTTAAAATCCATCATTCTCAGACTATTATACCAATAAGGTTTGTCAAAGTAATCAATTAATTTTTTATACGATGATATTGTCTAATCCAATTTCCGACTGTTCTTTTAAGTAAAAAAATAAATAAAAATAGCCAAGGGTTTCAGAAAACGATCAACCACAAAAAGACTATCTGTGTGGTCTGCTGAAGTCACACCGGCGGGAATGAAGGAAATAACTCTCCCCCTGCTTCTATGGGCTGGAATGCTTATTCGTTTTCCTCTTCGAATTACAAAAGCGCCGTAATCATTCAAAGCGCATATCACAACAAGAAAGTTGATTCACAGAAAGACTTATTGAACCGCGATTGGGGAAAATTGCGATCTGGAGGAACAGAAAACTGCGAAATGTGATAAAATAATAGCGAGGTGGTGTAAGATGATCTGCCGTGACCAAAGACCCAATCCCGTGGGCCATGGATTTGCACGGTGAAGACGCTGCTCCTCCCGACCTGAGTGGTGTGATGCCCCCTGTGTGGGGAGGGTCGTTCATACATTTGTTAGAGCTTTTAGATTAGCATTTGATGGCGCCATCTGTTGACAGTATATAGAGCTAAAACCTTACAAAAGTATATTAAAATGTATGAAATTAAAATTAAAAAACCACTTTATGAACATTTAATTAAAAATGACTGAATCACACCCTTTTGACTGTAGTATTTATCACTGGTATTTGTGATTTTTTGATATTACGTAGAAAATAACAGTTCGTCAAATATTCGTCATTCCTATTGCGGGGTTTAAATGCGAACAGTAAAACCGACAGTAGGAGATGACGCATGCGCAGAATCATAAAAGTTTTAACCAGGCCACGGCAAGTCTGTCCGAACTTGACAGCGACATTTTACTGTCGGTTTTACTGTTCGCGTGTAAACCCCGCTTATTCATAAGTGCTTCGCTCTCGTCCAATCACTGAGGCACGCGAGTGACGTGTCTTACCTCTCCACCCCAACCAATGGACCTTATGCACAGTTTGGGTTCGAGAGCATAGAAAAACAGCTATGGCGGGATAAACAAAGTGAACGCCTATTCTTTACAATGTATAATCGGCATGTAAATTGACGACTGAAATATCAATTTAAATTTTTACTTTCGATTTTTTAGAGAAGTATTTCGTCAGAAAATTTTATTGATAAAACTGTTTTATCTATCATAGTGGATTAAGGAAGATTTTTTGTAATTTTCATCGCTACAGAAATAAGACAGTGGTTCGTGCAACGATGCATTCTTGTGTATTGTCACAACTCGAAATAAGTGAATTTTTGCTTTGTATGGAAATAGTTTCTTCTGCTTTTTTAAAAATTGATTTCTTCTGTGTTGATTATATGCTTTTTTGTAACCCTTGTTATAGATACTTTTTATGTAAAATGTAAAATTCGCTTATAATATATACTGTTTTATAGAAAATAAAAAATATTCCTTAATAGTATATATTTCTGACAGTTTTTTTATTTAATGATTATTGCCTATAAAAGCAGGTTTTTTGGATAAAAATAATAGAATATTAGTTTTAATACATAACAATCGCAGGCCCTCTTTTATTAACTCAATTTGTTGTCGTCTGAAATTTTATTAATTTTTTTTCTTCAATCTTTTAACGAAGTACTTCGGCAGAAAATTTTATTGCTATAAATTATTTCTCTAGTATCGTCGATTTAGGACTGTTTGTTGTGATCTTCATTCCTTCAGAAATACGATGTGCTTCGTGTGACAAAGCTTTCTTTTATATTTGTAACTCTCAATACATAATCTTTATCTCTGAATGTTCTTTTTCCAAATGTATTTGAGTTTCAATATATTTCACATTAATTGAATAACTGATTATGGTTATTTGTCATTATTTCTGAAAAAATGGCTATTTTACCTTGCTATGCATTCTATTCGAACTCCGATCAGCTGTTTTCGGCTTCCCGCCGTCACGTGACTATGACGACACGTGCATAAGGTCCATTGCCGAGAGGCGAACTCACTGACGTATTCTTGTTGGACTCTTCTTTCTTGCACGACAGAAAAGGAAGGAGAGAATCTTCCGGCGGCGACTCGCGATGTTTTCCCTTGTCTTTTCAAGCGGATTGAAAAGAATTTTAGAATGAATAGACAGTGGCGTACTTACATAAAATGGCGCCCAGGGCAAATACCAAAACTGTCCCCCTTCTTTTTTCTTTTGAAATATGATCCCCATTTTCTTTTCGGAAATTTTATGCCGGGGAGTGCAGATTTAAAAAATAACATATAGAATATTTTTCAGTTGATCGTGAGTTGAAAATAACATATAAAACACTTTTGAGGAGCCTTCAGCCCCCGATTCATTCTTCGTCATTGCTGCATATTTTATGAATGCAAACGAAGCTAAAATAAGAAAAATCACGTTTTTAACTAGAAGATTAAAAATAATTTTATAAATAAATTATAAATTCTTAAATATCTCTCTGACTTATGAAGGTAAACGAAAGAATTGCCAGTTTTATTTTGGACTAAATTGATTTTTTCTTACCACTGAGGTAAATTTTTGCGACATACTGAATATCAAATAATTCATTTCATGCTGAAATATATTTAAAAGTAGCTAAATATTTCCGTTCAAAACTCAGATGAAAGTGTGAAATAAACATACAAAAGATGCCTGCAGCAAAGTTTCTAATAGAATGATAAAATTGTAATTTTATAAAATTAGATTCATTCATTTTATACAGTGTAAAATTGAAGTTAACAAAAACTGCAAAGAGGAATTTGGTGTTTTATAATAAATCATATAAAAAATGAAAGATATTTAGCTTGATAATCTATACTTATAAAAGGCAATGTTTGTATGCGTGCGTGCGTGCTTGCGCGCGATGTCCAGACGAATCTATCGCACTCACAGCCATGAAATTTGGCACACAGGTAGTCGTAAAGGTGACTCAATGCACCTCGAAATCGGAATTTAAAAAATTCAATCTAGAAAATTTTTTATTTAATGTTTTGTGTTGTTTTTGGTCATTTTTGGCACGTTTACGGCTGTAGTATCTTTTCTAATGATCGTTCAAAAACAATCAATACACCATCGGATAGAACAAACAATTTTCTTTCTAATGAAGTTTTTTTTAGCTTCAAACGTAATTTACTGAATTGTTAGAAATTAAAAAAAATAGCCAGTTTTACAATCGAAATTTTATTTTTGTTTTTAAATTTGCCGCATCCGACGTTCTAACAACACTATTATATTCCATTTTTTCAGCTTATAATTAGAACGGTTCTGTCGGATTTAAAACAAGAACGGTTAACAATATCTTTTCCCATTTTTTTAATTAATTTTTTCCTGGTCAGTTTGAAAGTTATTTTTCCTCTAGCGAACTTCCTCCCGCGACACTTCTCCAGAACGTTGCTGGCAATTTCATTGGCTGACGGTACAGAGCGCAGGATACGTCATAACCTTCAATTGAATGACTTCGATTATTTAAAACAAGAACGGTTAAAATATCTTTTTCCGTTCTTTTAAATTAATTTTTTCCTGGTCAGTTGAAAGATATTTTTCTCTAGCAAGCATTCTCCCGCTAAAGTTTCTCCGGAAACTTTCCCAACATGCATTGTTGCAAATTGATTGTCTGACGGTGCAGAGCTCATGTTTTCATTTTGTTGAAGTTCTGATTCCACGGGCAACGTCTTGCGCATACTGCTAGAAGTATAATAATTTCAATTTTTTCGGATTTAATGTATTTTGCAAAAGAGCATGTATTTTGCGGAGGAGAGGGGGAATATGACAGAAAAGTTATGTCGTCTTTCTGTAACACAACTGGTGAGATTAAGCTTCTAAATGCCGAAGGTTTCATGGGCAAAGACATCATTCCAGATCTTATCCAGACAAAAGCTTGAACTAGGCATCTTAATTAAAACAAAAACAGTGAAATTGAGGTAATCAGTCCAAAATTTAAATTTAGAATAATTTTCACTGAAATAAATGAAAATATATGCATTATCGACATCTTATCCAAAAGAACTTCAGGCATGGGCATGACGATATTATTTCTTAGAATTATTATCATGATCAGGAAAATAATCTTCAAAACTACCTTTTCGCAATATGCAGAAGAAAAGTACATGCAAAAGGCATTATTACTTTATGCGAAAATCATTTTGTTAGGAAAAAATCTGCTGTAAACTTAGCAGAACATTTGAGATATACTTCATAATTTAATTTAAAATCTCCTTACATGCTTATTTAACTCTTCGGCAATTTAAGTGTAAATTCTTTTAGAAAATCCTTGCTATTTTAAAGAAAATTAGTTAAAAAATATTTTTTTCAATGCCAATTTAAGATCTGTTAATTTTTACCAGCAATTGCAAAACTTTTTCGGTCTTTTCTCTCTTACATTTTTTTTTTCGTTTGTCAGAACTGCATCTACGTTCTATAAACACTATCGCATTATCATCATACAAATTATGCAAATATTCAGTGCTAAAAACAATGTAAAGATAATGAACTTACGTCTGTTAAAGTTGATGGAGTGCTCTTACTGTGCGAAAAAAATGGACGTATATTTCCCGTTCTTCACTCTTTGTTGATTGAAAAGTGGAATGACACTTGCTAACCTTTTATCGCCAATTTCCGAAGAAACTGATATCCATTCAGTGTTTATCATGCATACCGTGAGAAACCATAAGAACCATCAGGTCAAAAGGAACCCTGTGGAGATAATCATCCGACCCGGTAGGGTGAGAGCTCTAAACGAGCTTTTAATTTCGTGAAGAGGGTTTCTGTCAGCAAATCTCTGAAATATAATATTACTTGTTATTTTGTCGCAGCTTGAGGTTTCCGAGTTGTAAAAATGACTGTATCCTTAAGATTTTCCCACACTTTGTTGAAATCATTTAAATTTTTATGAACCTTAGGAATAATAGCTTCAAAAAAACTTATTAAATACAACCAATTGATTCCTTAATTTTGTGCCTCCTTGCTATTGTGCCTAGCGCACTAGCCTCACCTGCCCACCCTTGTTAAGCCACTGTGAATAGGAGATGGACGAGTTTTCTGGTTTGTTTATTTACATTAAAAACCTGAACTTCCGCTTTGAAGGTTCCATTTAGGGCGCAGCTAGGGATGACGAATATTTGACGAACTCTTATTTTTTACCTAATATCAAAAAATCACAAATACCAGTGACGAATACTAATGTCAAAAAGGTGTGATTTGATCATTTGTAATTAAAAGTAAAGTGTTTTAATTTTTTTATTTGATTTTTAAATAAACTTTTCAAAGTTTTAGTTTATAGTTCTATATAGTGACAATAGATGGCGCCATGAAAAGTTGCAGTTCCCTAGAACGTGAAACCACAAATACCAACTATTTCTTCCCTCGTATTACGTTTCTCTGTGATTCACATTTTCCTCCACCACTCACTTCCCCCCCCCCCATAGCAGTTTATACTGCTATTGGTCTTGTACGATTGTCTTTCGGTGAATCATCCCTCTTGTTGTGATATGCGGTTTCGAATGGTTGCATCACTTTAGTAATACATGTGACTGAAGACTTATTTATCGGATCGGAGATGACGCAGAAGATCGCCTACACAGCTGATCGGAGTAATGGGTAGATTTCAGTTGAATCTGTTGTTACTCGTGTTTTGATAATTTATTAAATTATTTCTAGAAAGTTCACCAGAGCAATTAGGATTATGATAAACGGTTGTACTTCTTTCCAGCAATTGTTTTCATGTGTAGTTGGGTACTTAATTTCATTCTCTTAATATTTTTTAGATTGGACATAGGTGTAATTTGAATGTAAATTCATTCTAATATGGAGATACATGAGAATAATCCTTAATAATTTATGATATTTCTGAAAAAGATCAGATTGAAAATATATTAGAAAAAACTATATTATGCTGAATTGTGTATAGTTTTTCCATTATCTTATTATTAGCACTAAAAATTGTTGTTTTTGTGCAGGTTTTTTCAAATTAATAAATACATTATTGAATCTCAAAAACAGGTTAACTTACTCTTTTCATGCAGGCTTATTTTTCCCATTTGCTTAACTTTTACTAATAAACTTTATTTTAAACATTTTTTTCTTAAAAATTAGAAAGAAATCTCATTTTTTCAGTTTAAAAGTTTTTTATAACTGTTATTCAAAAAGCTGCCTGGGGCAACTGCACTAAACAAACATAAGTTGTTAATATAAAGTTGTATCAAAATAACTGAAATAGAATTACATTTTTTCATGAATGCAATTTTTAATGGTAAATTTCTTATTTAAATTATCATTTTCATTAGCAAGGATATTAATCTTTATCTATTATAAATTTAGGGCAAATACAAAATTATTCATTTACTCATTGTAATTAAAAGGGGTATTTTATGTTAGAAGCATGATGTAGTAATGAATTTGATTTTTCTGATTAAATATTTTAGTTTTTATAAAAGTTAATTAGTTTAATTTTTATTGATTGATTTTTTGATTATTTAAAATTAAATTATATTACTTATCTGGGTATCTATTTACAGACCATTATATGTATTTTATATGAATAGAGTGAACTGAAAAATAAATACCTAGGTAAATACCCATTTTGGGTATTTACCCTTAAAAATAAATACCCAGGTATTTTACATCACTGATTATAGACTTTGTTGGGAATTATCTTCAGTGAAAAAAGCTTTTAATTGTGGCGCTATTTTTGTTTCTTTTTCATTGGTCAAATCCACTGATCTGCACAAAATTTAATTTTTTCAAGACTTAAATCTTAGCAACACTGAAAAGCATCTACGCAGTCTTCCACTACGTGGATTTTACATTCCATCCTAGAAATATAACATTTTATTTTCTAGATTGAACTTTTTACAATCGCAGAAGTCGAAGTCTCTGAAAAATAAAATGCGCAAAATAAAAAAAAAACCGCGCATCAAAAGATTGTATCCTTGCTCCTCATTGGCTGAATCGTGGTTTTCTCCGCTATAGTGATTCTGTATAAGGCTTTCTGATTGGTCAGAATAATGGAAATTTTATAACTTTAATTTCTTTGTATTAATTAATTTTAGTCGATCCAATGTAGAACATTGAGTTATAAAGTGAGTGTCAAATTTTCTGCATATTCAGGGATATTTCCCCCCATTCTTCAAAGCCGTTCCTTCAGGGGGTCTCTCTCTTCTCCCCTTTCATTATCGCGGAACAGGACGGTGGGTCTGCCTTCGCCTTCTTCTGACCGCATACGAGGAGTGTACTGAGTTATTTTTAAAGGAATTTACTTTTACGATCCAAGGACATGTAGAAGAGAGCGCGATTCGAACCCACGGTCATACCAACCGTGGGTGCGTATGCAGACCATTATACCAGTTCGAATCAGAGCCAGGAGAAGAAGAATAGAGTTTTCGCTTCGTCATCGTGTCATGAGTCGTAAATGTACCGTATCAGTTTCATGGCAAACTTGCTTTGCAGGGGGGGGGATCGGTTATGCTATGTTACTTTGTAGGAGTTTCGCTGCAAATTTTCCGCGCCAAGTTTGTCATGACAAGATAATTTCCAGACAACAGCACACTTGCTGCAAATGTGCATGCTATCTGGGTTATTAAATGCATGTAAATTGTTTTGAAAAAAAATTTAAATAAAAAATTGTCATTTTTTTTATTACACTTTTTGCACAATTTTGTGTTTTTGGTTCTATGTACTGTCAATAGATAGCGTCTGTAGCGAAAACTACTTAAAAAAGTTTCCGATCAATTAACTTAACTACTGATATTCTCATCAAGCACGGAAGCCAACATCAACACAGCAGTGAATCACAAATCCGATCATTTTCTGTTCCGATCGCAGTTAACTAAGCTTCCCTATGAATATTTGCTTCGAATGATTATTGCGACTTTCTATCGTTATACAAGAGCTGTAATCATTCGAATACGCATATTATAACAAGAATGGTGACTCGGAGCGTCACAGGAAATACCAATGAAACTGCGATGGGGGTTTGGACCGTGATTGACCATCGACCGTGACCGCAAAGAACGATCTTCTTTCTAAGCACCAAAATTGGGTTCCATGGCGCCATCTGTTGACAGAAGATAGAAATAGAAACTAAAACTTAGGAAAAGTATATTAAAAAGGAATGAATTTTTTTAAAAATTTTGAAACACTTTATGCACCTTTATTTACCAATGACTGAATCACACCTTTTTTGCAGTAGTATTCATCACTGGTGTTTGTGATTTTTTGATGTTGTGTAGTAAATAACAGTTCATCAAATATTCGTCATCCCTAGAAATCAGTCCTGGGTAAGGAAATTATACATTGACCCAAATAAATAAAACAGAAAACTCGTCCATTTCGCATCATTGAATATCCGCGTAGTATCTGTTCATATCGGTAAGAACACAAACTTGTATACATTGCTTGCGAAGCATTTGCTATGAGTATTTTTTAGCCAATTCGTTTCTGCTTCTCATTTTCTTGCCTGAACTTTTTAAATTAGTGTCGTTGTTGTTCGTTCTTTGATATAGTTTTATAATACATTTTAGATCTCTTTTTGCTTTTATTACATTCCGTTTTTGTTCGTATGCATAACTGAGAGTTTATCTAGTACAAATGCATTGACGTTTTTTGAACTAATGATGCATTTAACTAATTTTACTTAAATTATTTATTACATTGCATTTAAGAGATTCGTTTCTGTTTTATTTTATTGTTATTAGTTCATAATTTATCAATATCTAATTAAATATAGACACCAGCGTTTTAAAAAAATCTTTACGCTGTGTCGTCACTTGATAGTCTTATCAGGTCAAAAGAGGGCCATTACTCTGATAGAAATAAATTGCAATGGTACTTTTTCGTCAGCTCTGAACTAGGAACATTCTATAACTCCAAAAGACGGTATAAAATGTAAACAAACACACGACAGAAGACGCTAATGGCAGATCTGATCAGCACCTCAAACGCGGATGCATTTTCAAACATGTGCAACCGTTTGTGTCATGTGACTTTTACGTCACGTTGTATGCCTCCTCTCACTTGACCACAAAGTCACTCTTTGAAATTTGGTGCTTCGATAAAGCTTATATCTTATTTTGACAAGAATGATTGTCAAGAAATCAATGAATGCTTTTGCGTGATAAAAATTTCGTACTTTCTTTCTAAAACAAGCACGTGTGCGAAAATATTTGAAGAAATATTTAGAAGAATATGCAGAAGCCTTTACTAAAGTCTGCTCTATGCAAACCAGAAGAGTTATATTTCTTTAAGTTATGACAAAGATTGATTATCACCTACATGATAAGGGAGAGACGTCGAATTTGGATCAGGCGGCTAGTATTTCTATTAGGTGTCATTATGTTATTTTAAAAAACGACAAAAAGCCTTTACGCTATTTTAAAGTACGTAGAAAAATATGTTTTTATATTGTCAGATAGTAAATTTGTTTGGCTACAATTTACTATGATAATTTTATAAAAATAGCTTAAAGATGAGGTCAGGAAATTTTTTGTTGTTGTCCAACAATTGCTTAGACTGGACTACAAACAGTTGTCTAAATTGGACTGTTAAAATTAATGGGATTATTATTTTGAACCACAGAAATAGCTCAGAATGCAATTATCAACACTAGAAGTCCTCATAAATTGGAATGAAACAAGTAAAAGACAAAAAAAAACAATGAAATGTAATTAAAACCATCAAATGTTGGATCAAAAAGAATAAAAACTAAGGAAACAAAGGGAGAAGAAGAAGAGAATACAGTGCATAAAATGTCATACTTCGGTTCATGCAATGTGTGCTGGTGTGAATTTGAGAATATAAAAAAATAATTTTGCTTTTAAAGAAATTAGTGGTCCAATCTGGGCAAAAAGTTTCCTTGATTGGGCTGTTGACACAATTTTTTAAGCTAATTTTTTTTCTACTATAAAGTGTATTTCATAAAAAGTTAATTACATTATTCTAAAGATAAATAAAGTACAAAAATTCAATAACTTGTTTTTTTATTAAAATTTGTTCTCTGTCAATGTAAAATAATAAAAAAAATGTCTCTAAAATATGTACAGATGGTCCAAATTCGGCGACTCGCGGCTCTCCACTATACTTAGAACTATCGCTCTAAATAAGTTAAGAAAATCAGTATATGAAATTTCATTTTCATGGATGTTATCGTATTATGATTATAAAACTATTTACCCTTCGAGTGTTGTAAGAACAGTTTGAAATTTCAGCTGCTGAAATCACGTACTGCAATAATATTAACTATTTTGTGTAAAATAATGACTAAGTCAATGTTGTATTGTTTGGGGAATATAACAAAAGATAAGGTATGTATTGCATTTCAATGAGAAATGTTCAGAATTTTTTTTGAAAGCGAAATTCAAATTTTGAGTTTGACATTGAGAATAACTCTTGAACCGAAAGCATTTTTTCAAAACTTTCACGTCACACCAAATTGAAAATTGAGAAAGTTCTGACTCGAAAGATACACAGTTGACCGAGTGAAGCGAGATCCTACTTTAACTCGACCGTTCGGCATTTCGTCTGTTTATCTGTAGTTTTGCTTTTTACTCAGTCACGACCAAACGCGCTGTTCGATTTCCTTATGGATTTTGATTTTTGATTCTGTTTCAAGATGGTGGCCGCTTTATTGGTCCCGTTTCATGTAATCTTCAGATTTTTTCAGTTTTTCTAGCCTATCTTACCTATAGGTCCATGCTATAAAAAATTGAAGACTACTTCCACTCGGGAGCTTAAAGTTTCCTACAACTTTTTTCCAGTACATTTCTGACGTATTTCTATTGGTTTACCGGCAAAAGAAGAACAAGGTTAGACATAATGTTATAGAAGAGTGTTGCTGACCACATATCGAAAACAAAATTCTAAGAGAGGATGCCTCCTTCCAACCCACTCCAGGCTTACTTACACCACAACTTACCACCGAGCTCTGAGCCAGCTCCCTGTCGGTTGGGTGGGAATGTGTGAAATTTTATTCAGAAGAACAAAAAAAAAACTTAGATATTTTAACAAGACATTATACAATTTTGATAAATAATAAAAAAACACATTAATAAGAATAATGGAAGAATAGATCTATAATATAAACGACGTTAGGCGGCCTCTAACGCTCCAGGAATGTGGGTGTGGCTACGTGCCAAAAGGGACTCGCCCAGAAGGGAATAAGGGAGGGGTTTCTGTTCTTAGAATTCTGAGAGGGGGAACAGGGGTTTCCTAGAATTCGGAGCAGTTTTCGAGAGGAAAAGTGAATTTCCCTTATCTTTGAAAGAGAAAGCGTTCAAGTATTGTTGGTAAACAATTGGATAGAGAAGATCCCACTGCAAAGAAACGAAGGTCAGCAAGAGAGAGATTTGCAAGATGGAGGGCGAGACAAAGACAAGAGACATTAAACAGAATTCAAGCAGCAAATATTTAATTAATTAAAATTCATTTATTTTTTCACTTCTCGGAGATCTTTACTTCCGTTTTTTTAAAAAAGGTTCTTTTTTTCGTACTTAATTTTGGAATTGAATATTTATAACTTTTGCAAAACGAAAGTTAGTGTCAATTGATTCATCATTTCTACTTTTCATGGTTTTTTTATTTCTTAAGCACTGACAATCAGATCTGAGATATTGTTGGCAAGCTAAAAGCCCGTCTTAGACGGGCACAAATCTTCTAGTAATAGTATAATACGGAAAACTTAAACAATATGTATTAATTAAAAGATAAAACAACAAATAAGAAAAAGGACAGACTATGTCTTCGTTAAATTCCTTACACAACTTAAATTCATATGTACAAAAAATTCCTAATACAAACCTAAATTTACATAATATGAAAAATGACAAAGCTTTTTTTCAATAAGATAATTAAAAGAAAAAGTATAAAGTGGATACAACAAAAAATTCTAAATGAAAAAACAAGAAGAGAATATTTAGTAATTATGTTAATTAACTAAACAGCAGGAAAAAGTTGCTAGTTGTATTGCCAGTAAAAGACTAGTTGCAGTCAGACAAAATCTCAAGAACGTAGAAGATTTTTCTTGATGGAATTAATTTTTGCAGCATGGCAGGGACATCTGCAGTCCAATGCCGAATGAAAAGTAGGAAATCTGGCATGATAGTTCAAATTACTTTGACAGCAGTTGAAGCAGCGCAGGAAGTCGGCTTGGCATGATTTAGAATCATGATTGTCAGAGCAGTATCCACAAATGAAGGAAAAAGACGAACACCTAGATGGAATGGCCAAAGCTTGGCAGTGGAACAGCGGCGTACACTGAAGAAATCTTGAACTCTGTGCATTTCCCAATGAGTGAGAATCACTTTCGGTTGCTGGATGATATGGCAAAGTGTAGAATCTGCTTCAAAGACCCAATGGAACTTACTTATTCTTGCTTTAATCGAAAATAGAACTTAAAAATTGTTAGGGCTAGAAATACGAGAAATTGCTGCCTCAATGGATTCCTTTGAAATGTCAGGGTCCAAACCATAAGCAATTAATTTTGGAAACCTCTTTGGAATAGAAACATGTCTGACGTTTTCTTTTAAAATGGGTGAATAGTTGATTTTCTTGAGAATGAGGTCGGTATCATTTTGTTGAGCGCAATTAATGGCTACACCATCAATATACAATTTTTAATAGATTTGTCATTGATAGTATCATTTCGAATTTCATTTTTCAGAATATTTAGAACGTCAGCATGTTTCATAGATCGACTGTTGGTTTTCTCAAGGTATAAAGTAGAATAGTTTGCTCGTGTTTTGGTTTGCTAGCGTTATTTTCAGGACACTTATCCAAAGAAGTAGGATGAGATCAGAAATTGAAGCTGAATCTGCTACATATTCTACCACATAGGATTGATTCTTCCATTAAAACAGAGTCATATTGAACAGACTTCTTAGTAACATTAGTATACGAATGTATGAAATCACCATTAATAACTTTCGCCATGAGCAAATCAAGTAACTTATTAGCTGTTTGGCGCAATTCATTTTTAAGCGCCGATTTAGTACCTTTTTTATAATTAATGATCTTCCTCGGATTTCCAAATAAAATTGGTAAAGATGTGTTTAGATCCAAAGTAGAATAGTCAAAGGTCGTAATATTTGAAGCGATAGATTGATTCGATGCAGTCTTCTTAAGAGACGCAAACTCTTACTTTAGGATTAACATGAGATTTTGTATGAGACATTTTATGTAAAAGCTCATCAAATAAGTACTGAGAAGTGGAATCAGCAAACGCACTATACGCAAATGATTGTTTAGCAAGATATATTGTAAAAACGCACTCAAAGATATATATTTATTGGTATTAGAGATTGCACTCAAGATATATTGTCAAAACCCACTCCAGGCGGAGCAACGACAGCAGTGTTTAACCACTGTTGCCATAACCTTTAAAGACTGCGATGAAGAGCAGATCTTAGATCATTTTTTTTGGACGTAAGGGTCTATTGTTCCCAGAATTACTAGTTATTTTGTTTTCTGTGATTCTCTACGATGCGACGGCTGATGCATTCGACAACATTCCTCACTCGTGTGTCGTTCACCAAAGCTTTTAGGTGGCCTCAAAAATATAGAGTACGTATCAATAGGTAATGCGTCGTTGCCCAGACGTCTCGTTTAGATAAGAAGGATAAGCTTTATGGCTGAAATGGGCGGATAAACCACATTGTGCTGGAACTACATTTCAGAGCACAGCAACTACTGAACCCAGGGGAGGTCCACAAACACTAGGCGCAGAAGGTCTTTCCGCGCATTACGTCATATTGGGACAGATTCTGAAACTTTCCGCTATTCCACGCGGTTTCGAATTAAAGATATAAATTTATTCCATCTGCAAGAAATGGTAAAAATACCCAATTAAAATGGTTCGTTATTGCATCCTCATCATTCTACATCACAACCCAAGTTTTTATTGATTATAAATTCCGCGCATTAGGTATGTACTTTTTTTAATGAAAATTATTCCTGGTTCTTCTCTTTTTGTTAACTTTACAGCAGTTCCAAATAATACATTCGCTTTTAAAAAACATTATTTGCTTTTTTTTGCTGCTTAATAGGAATTTTTGATGAATGAAAATAAATAGTGTGATCGTTTGTGCTTATTTATATTTAGTTTGGAGCCGAGTTTCTATCTTGTTCCTTTTCTCTCCTCACATGTCAAACTAAAAGGGGGAGGGGGAATTTAGTTTTATTAAAAATACTTCTCGTTTGGCTTGAATGTTGGAGGTTTTTGAGTTTTCCTTTAGGTCGTAAGCTAAAGATTTCAAAACGTCTCTTTCCAGAGCAAATGTGATAGTTTTACGGAAAGATTTTAAAGCTAATGCAATGTCTGGTTTTGCTGTTGTCGGATTACTATACATTTGAGAAATTTGAAATGCAAAAACATTTCTTTTCGCTCATTTCCGAAAGATCCTAAAGTTAAGGAAATTAGGATTTGCTGATGCAAAAGAAAATAAAAATCTTTAATGACGCAAATGTTTGAATTTTCTCTCAGCACTTCACGACTATCATCGTGATTTAAAATCTGAATTGCTTGGTTTCCCTGCTAATAATAATAACAGTTCTGAAACCAAAAAACTATTCCATCATTATTTTTGTCATCAAATGAAATGATGAATCAAAGATTTAATCAGTTACAGATGAACACTGTAAATTAGGATCTTCTGAAAAGTGCTATAGACTGATTTCTCGCATTGTACGAAAATAAGCTTTGGAAACTACTGAATTGATTGCCATCGAAGCGGAAATATTCTAATCAAAGGTATTTAACCGTTTGAGTGCGGCGGACTCAAACGGTTAACATAAGTTTTGTTATTATTATTCTGTTTAAAACACAGCAATTAGACAATGTTTATTACTAATATTGCAAACAAATATTGATTATTGCAATGCTCGAAAATTTTATTTAACATGAGTTTGTTATTCTGGGTGTGAAAATGTGATAAATATATTAAAGATGCAAAATATATGTGCATAATTCAATTACGAATTGTGCGTTGAAAGCAATCCTGCAAAAATAACAATTTTTTTAATTCATATTTATCAAAAATTACAATTTAAAGGAATTTTTCAAAAATATTTAATTTCATTTTTTATTACATGAAGTAACTGAAAGACTATTATTTTAACGAATGTGTAATTTATAATCGTAAGTAAAATTATTCTTAACTTTCCAGTTTCTTAAAAACCATCCAGTGTCTCAGATAAATTTGTTTTTAAAAATTATATACCATACGACGTAATTAATTCTTTATTTCTTACATAGAGATATCAGAAAGATCACTGAATTTTATTAAAATTTTCGATTAAACACTCCAAATTTTCATTCTTTCGTACTCTTTAACAATTTTTCCACAAAAAGTCAGGCTTATATAAAGTTTTTCGGTTGCTGAAAAAATCTCTCAAACATGATATATTATTCAGTTACGTAACACTGGGACGAAGCGATGTGCTCCCAACGCGACGTCATCAATTCATCCGTTCTCTGTGAGCCTAACCTTTATACTCTCAAGTAACTTCGTACTGGACCTGCAATACATTCAAAAGTATTTGCAAAACTTTTTTCCAAAAGTATTCAGTAACATGTGCAGACTTTCAGACATAAATATGAGTCTATTCCATGTTCTTCAACACTGCCATTGCAAATATTTACTTCAAATGTTCATTTAGCACGGGGTTCGTCAACGCCGTTTATCGTGTGAAGCTGATGTTTCCGCTCTCCACATGGCTGTATGATTCCGATCCAGTTTTCCGCACTCTACTCATTTCGTAAATGCGTACACGCTGCACTGAAAAATCCTGCATATATAAATTTAAGAAATTGAAATCATCTAGATATTTCATTTTTAAATGGCTCTTTTCCAATTTTGGCATCTTATAATCGCGATTATCAGTATTTTCCATTGTTGAAATCAAAATCGAGTATTATAAAGAAATTTGCCCAGGTGACGAATCCATGCAGCGGTACGGAAAAGGGAGGATATCACCTTATGACTGTGTTGATTAGGAAGCGCACCTGAATTTGGAACTATTTATAGAATTACTTATTCATTTTAAGGTTTATGAAATGGGAAGAATGATTTATAACTCCACTTCGGAGAATGAGGGATTAATAATTCACTTCGGAGTAGGATAAATTTATGAGAGCGAGAAAGGTTTAAAAACACCAGATACGAATCAGAAACGAGGATTAAATTTATGTCCTTTTGCGTAAAAATAATTTATCACATGCGTATCAAAATCCTTTTTTGTCCTTTCCGCTAATCGTAGACTTTCTTTAACATTTACTGGAATTGAAAGAAAAAGTCATTCTCATACCCTCGCATTTTCATTCCGTTTTCTTCCATTTATTGATTCAAGCTGGTGAAGAATATGAAGTTAGAAATTTTTGATGCTCGAAGCATTCGTGTAACTGTTCACTCAAGACTAGTATATGTATGCCTTGCGCAAACAGATACACAAATCGCAAACGTCTCAATTATATGGCTTTGCTTACATAATAGAAAGTCCCCACAGGAGCACCACGAGTACGTGGATGAGAAGCCCCCGGATAAGTAATCGGGTTCTCGTTTCGCCTGGCGGTATAATAATGGTAGGGGTCGAGTTACCCCCTCCCTCCAGCAATGATACGTACTTCCCTAGGGAGGGGCTGAGTCGTGGCCGACGATAGCTTTTAGGACTCCGACTTCAGTATCGAGCTATCATCATTCAGATTTCCCCTCGTACTTGGGCTGGCAGAGGGCAACTCCACTTATGGTTACATAATAGAAAAATTTAAGTCCTAATTGAATTCTTTACTGTATTTTCTTAATATCGAACAGGTGCATGGGAATTTATGTATTTTCAAAGTGTATTTTATTGCCTTTCAGCCTTTCTTAGTTGACTTATCTGCAGTGGCGTAGCGAGGGTAAGTGGCGTCCGAGGCATAATTCATTTGTCAACAGTGACTAAGCGAATGTAAATAGCGCCCGGAGCATACCATTCATTTTTCGCCCGTTGGACATGAATGAGATTAAAATATGCACTGATGTAAAGTTTTTCTTAATGGCGCCGTCTAAGATTGGCGACCCGGACTTCCATAGCTAGAGTTATCATAATTTTCTTACTTGAAATCCTGACACGCCTATGGATGTGTTGGTCGTGGGGCGGTTGAAGGGACTCTCTTTCATAACACACTAGCACAGAGTTTGAAGAAGTAAACAGGAATAAGACGTCGGAATACAAAGATGATACAATTAATGTAAATATACCCGTAAATCAAAATTGCATTTAATGAAAAATAGAATAAAACAAAAATGCCAAAACTTTTAATTTTCTGTTTGAGCTCGGTCTTGGATAAGCAGGTTCATCAACTTTCTCATCTCTTATTTCGGTAGAATTCTGGACAGGATAAAAAAGAATGACATCAGCTTTATCGAATGCGTCAGATATTCTTTGTTATAACCAAGTTTCTCTCTGGGCGCATTAACTGATATAAATCCAGAATTTTTGAATCTCCGGACACTAGCACGGATATAAGTTTGAAATCAGAACTGTTAGGATGAAATCCGGACAATGGCATCCTTATCTAAACCCCTTCGCCTTCATCGCTACACCCCTGCTTAGTAGTCTTCATGCTTTAGCTAACATTTCTCCTAATAATAAAAGCGAATGTGTGTGTGTCTGTCCAGTGGCGTACCTACATAAAATGGCGCTCAGGACAAATACTAAAATAGCGCTCCTCCGTGCCTTTTTTTTTTTCTTTTTCAAAACTGCCGGGGGCCCCCCCCCTCCTGGAAACTTTATGCCAGGGAGTGCTAAGATTTAAATTGCAATTAAACTGAAATAATAATATATATACAAAACATTTCTGAACTAATGTGATATAGCCGCCTTCGGCGACCAGCTGGTTCACACATGAAATTAATTGTATTAATTTCGTAATGTCAAACAACTTTCATTGTAACACACAGAAGATAACTGTTGCATCAATAAGTTGTAATGTCTAAAAAGGTTAAATTCTCGGCGATAGAAATATATAACGGATTTTTAGTCATTAAAGTTGCACACGATTCTGATGGTTATTACAATAATTGTATTTATCAAGCGATTAGGAATTTTATATTTAGCTAGTTATATCGCATTAATGAATAACATAAATCAATAACTACAGATATTTAACTTTTAAAATTATGATAATCGATATTTTCTTATGAAATACACAGCTAAAAATATCTAAAGCTTGAGAAATTATGAAAATCTCCTAAATACTTCATGTCCACTTAATAAATATCACATGATAAATCTAATCCCGAAAAACAATTACCTTTTACTTAAAATCAAACACACACATAGAGAGAGAGAGAAAAAAAAGACTTACTGCCTTTTCATAGTTTAAGAATAAAGCAAAATTTTTAATTAAAAAGTTATCTCAGATATAATAATAATTTTGAATAACAGAAGATTTAATGAAATAGGTTTGTCTTAAATTTTAATATTAAAATTTACTGCTGTAAATTATATTTAAAAATATTTTTAATAATTTGTTAAAATTTTGAAACTATTTCACAACAACTAAATATGTATAAATTAGATGATAATTTTGGAATTTTAAGATGGTATAAAATTTCTTTTTGTGCGATAATATTTTCAGAAGTTATCTAAAAAAACCCATCGGAATTTAGCTTAGTTTTCAATTAATTAAAATTCTAATTAAAGGTTTAAAAATAATTTGGGCATTCTCACTCTCCAAAGTGTATTCGGGCCAAGTTTGGTAACTTTAAGCCAAACGACCTGCCCTGTGCAAACATACTTTACACAATCGCTTTTAGTATTATTAGAGATAACTGCACAATGGGACGGCTGTTTCATCTAAAAGGCATCATAAAGACATATCACAAATAGTTTTTTTCTTTTAAATAAAATAGATTTGAATTTTTCAATGAAATTTTGCGAAATTTTCTAAGAAAATTTCATACATTATTACTTTAACCACTTAAGGATTTAAATAGGAAATTCGAACAGTTATTTGTGTGAAAATTTTGGTACTTTAGAAAAATATAAAACAAATATTCATTCCATTGATCTCGCATTTAAAACTTAAGATAAAATGTATACAAATAACTTAACCCACTGAAAAAATCCCAAAAATACGAATAATAATGAAAAAATTATGCATACCTGCTATCCCTAGAGACTCTAAATATTGATAACTTGGAATGGATTCCTTTTCAGTGGCGTAACAAGGGTGGGGCTAGTGCCCTGGGCGAAATTGCAAGGGGGCGCAAAATTAAGGAATCAATTGGCTGTATTTAATATAAAAGTAGGTTTTTTTTGAAGCTCTTATTCCTAAGGTTCTTGAAAATTTAAATGATTTCAACAAAGTGTGGGAAAATCTTAAGAATACAGTCATTTTTACAACCCGGAAACTTCAAGCTGCGACAAAATAACAAGTAATATTATATTTCAGAGATCTGCTGCCCGAAACTCTCTGCGCGAAATTAAAAGCTCGCTACCGGGTCGGATGATTATCTCCGCAGGGTTCCTTTTGACCTGATGGTTCTTATGGTTTCTCACGGTATGCATGTTAAACACTGAATGGATATCAGTTTCTTCGGAAATTGGTGATAAAAGGTTAGCAAGTGTCATTCCACTTTTCAATCAGCAAAGAGTGAAGAAGGGCAAATATACGTCCATTTTTTGGGCAGAGTAAGAGCACTCCATCAACTTGAAAAGACATAAGTTCGTTATCTTTACATTGTTTTTAACACTGAATATTTGCATAATTTGTATGATGAAAATGCGATAGTGTTTATAGAACGTAAATGCAGTTGTTCTGCCAAACGAAAAAAAAAAAAATTTAGAGAGTGAAAAGACCGCATAAAGTTTTGCAATTGCTAGTAAAAATTAACAAATCTTGCAGATCTTGCAAACAGATCTTAAATTGACATTGTGAAAAGTATTTTTTAATTAATTTTCTTTAAAATAGCAACGATTTTCTAAAAGAATTTACATTTAAAATTCCAAAGAATTAAATAAGCATGTAAGAAGATTTAAAATTAAATTACGAAGTATATCTGAAATGTTCTGCTACGCAGATTTTTTTTCCAACAAAAAGGTTTTCAAATAAATTAATAATGCCTTTTGCATGTACTTTTCTTTTGTATATTGTGAAAAGATAGCTTTGAAGATTATTATCCTGATCATTATAATAATTCTAAGAAATGATATCGTCATGCCCATGCCTGAAGTTCTTTTGGATATGATGTCGATAATGCATATATTTTCATTTATTTCAGTGAAAATTATTCTAAATTTAAATTTTGGACTGATTACTTCAATTTTAGTGTTTTAGTTTTAATTAAGATGCCTAGTTCAAGCTATTGTCTCGATAAGATCTGGAATGATGTCTTTGCCCATGAAACCTTCGGAATTTAGAAGCTTAACCTCACCAGTTGTGTTACAGAAAGCAGACATAACTTTTCTGTCAGATTTCCCCTCTCCTCCGTTTGTTTTGCAAAATACATTAAATCCGAAAAAATTGAAATTATTATACTGTATTATCAAGTTAAACATCTTTAATTTTTTATATGATTTAATTAGAAAACACGAAAGTCCTCTTTACAGTTTTTGTTAACTTCAGTTTTACACTGCATAAAATGAATGAATCTAAATTGATAAAATTACACTTTTATAATTCTAATAGAAACTTTGCTGCAGGCGTCTTTTGTATGTTTATTTAACACTTTCACCTCATATTTGAACGGAAATATTTAGCTACTTTAAATATAATTCAGCATGAAATGAATTATTTGATATTCATTATGTCGCAAAAATTTGCCTCAGTAGTAAGAAAAAATTAATTTGGTCCAAAATAAAGCTGGCAATTCTTTCGATTACCTTCATAAGTTAGAGAAATATTTAAGAATTTATATTTTATTTATGAAATTTTTTTTAATCTTCTAGTTAAAAGCGTGATTTTTCTTATTTTAGCTTCGTTTATATTCATAAAATATGCGGCATTGAAGAAGAAAGAATCGGGGACTGAAGGACCCTCAAAAGTGTTTTATATGTTATTTTCAACTCAAAAATGTTTTATATGTTATTTTTTAAGTTTATTTGCGCTTTAATCTTTGCACTCCCCGGCTTAAAGTTTCAGAAAAGAAAATGGGAATCACATTTCAAAAGAAAAAAAGAGGGGATGGACGCAATTTTGGTATTTGCCCTGGGCGCCATTTTATGTAGGTACGCCACTCTTCCATTTAAGCTTTATCAAACAAGTAGAAATATTTCGTTCCGTGCTTTGCTCTGCCGTTTAAAAGTAGAAATAACATTTTAATCCTAATTATTTGTCACGAACTTCTGAAGAAACCGATAGATAATCAGTCAGTATGAACATGGCTATAACATTTAGCTAAAACCAGGGTCAGAGAAAAATTTCCCGGGCCCTGGAAAACGATCTGAGGATGGTCAATTATACTTCTTCCCCTCCCCACTGAGACACAAATCTTTGAAAAGGACCCTAACGAGCTTCCGCAGACGGGGTTTTGGTAATCAGATCTTTGTAACATAAAACTATTTGCTATTTTGTTTTGGAAAACCTAGCGTGAGTTGGTTCCCAGGCTGTAAAAAGGCCTTCATATTTGCCCATACTTGATTAGAACCACTTTAATTCTTGAGAATCAGGGGAAAAAGAGATTAAAAAAGCACACTTTTCTCTTATATGTAACTGATTCCTCAATTTTGCGCCCGCTGTTAATGGCGCCCAGGGCACTTGCCCTACCTGCCCCACCCTCGTTACGCCACTGTGTCTGTCTTAATTTGTTGGCGCTCTTCAGGGCGCAGAACTACTAAATTTGGCACAAACATACTTTGGAGGATAGAATGTGCACCTTGTAGCGATTTTTTGAAATTTTAATTAATGAAAAATTAAGCTAGATTTTGACGTATTTCAGAGATAACTTCCAAAAATATTATCGCACAAAAATTATTTTTACACTGTTTTAACACTGAAATAATCGTCTTTTTAATTATACAATTTAGATGTCGAGGAATTTGTTTCCTCTAATTTAAAAAAAAATCAAAAATATTTTTATGATTTACAACAATAGTTTTCACTGCTGTAATGAAATTCAGATTAATTTCATTGTTTCATAAAATCGTTTAATCACATTATTTTTTTCGTTGGTAAAGCTATAATAATAATATTTGCAAATTCAGACATTTAGCTCCTTTTAAAGGATTTTTTAAAAATAATATTTTCGGCAGATTTTTTGGAAATCGAGTTTTATTTTCAGGCTATTTCGTTTTGTTTTTCAAAACATCGTATTGAAACACCGTATATATTTTCATCCAAAATATATGGTGGCGTAGATATTTTTAACTTTTGTACCTGTTAATTTTTTGCAGTTATATTTGGACATGCGTAGATCGTTAACTCCATGCAGCTAATATTGAAATGCATGATTTTGAAAGCATGTTTAAAAAATAGGTAAATAGTTGTCGCATAAATTTCCTCTTTCTTTTCATTCATTTTTTCAGTTTTATCGAGTAATAAAGATACTTAAATAGTTATACCTTCCGTATTAATAGTTTAACAGACAGGATTCCGAAGAAGCTGGTCACCAAGTAAGCAGCTGTCAGGGAGGCGCATATACGGAATAAATAACAACCAAATATTTGCAAACTTTTCAAACTTATTTTGAAAAAAGCCATATAAAATGATGTTTTTTAAATTTATATTCTTTACATTTAATATATTGAGCGATACATTTTTTTCTACTCTGGACTCTTGTCTTCTTTGCATTGAAATATATTTAATAAGGTCTGTCCACTTCAATGACCCTTCAAGCATATTCACTGACAAAATCACAAGTGAAGAAGTTCTAGTAGGTATTTCAAAAGATTTCAAGAAATTCGATGGAGTATTTTTGCAGGTGTTGATGTTGTGTTGTTTCATAAGTAGTATAATTTTGAATAAAAAATTTATTACGTTTCGAAGATTTTAAAGGTTATATTAAGTGTATAAAAATAAACTATTGTATATTAAATTGAAAATTGTGTATTATATTTTTCGAGAAACGGCGCAGAATATGCTTCGGCCTAGGGTATAGGAATGTTCATATCCGGCCCTGGAAGTAAGAATTTTATAAGTGACATTGTTATAATATTCAATTTTTTTGTAAGTTGTGCGTTCGAAAAGAATTCTGAATAGCACTGTAAGAGTGACACAAGCCAATGCTTATAAATGAAGGAATGAAAGGACTGATCGTCTCAATAAGCAATGTTTATTCTTATTATGAAAGTAGTAAATTACTTTTATTCTTAATTATTAGTAATAATTTTCTGTTGAACTTGATAAAAGCAATTTTTGTTGGCAAGACTTAAGATTATGTGGTGTATAAATAGATATTGCATATATGCAGTTCCTGCGTGTGCATCAAATGAAGACAACAAAATAACATCTTACAAACATCTATTTTTTAAACTAAATCAACAGTACCAAACCATCAATAACCCATCAATTCAGTGCCAGAATCAAGCCGTAGTGCTCTTGTCCAGATCACTGACGATAGTAGAGGCGTCGTTCTTGCTGACGTCCTGCTTGCCTCTGAGACACTTGAACTTCTGGCGAAGTGCCGCTTTGTACTTGGGATGACTTATGCCATAGACGATAGGGTTATAGCATGCGCTGGCTTTTGCAAACACAGATCCACAAATAGTCGTCATCGGAGTGATGTATTTTCTGTCTGTGAAAACGCCACCCATGGCCAGCATCAGGTAAGGAGTCCATGCCATGAACCACAAGATGACGGTCATAAGTGCCACCTAAAGGAAAATAAAAGTATTGAGATAATCTGCCGGAAACCAGTGGGATCACAGTATTACTGCAATAGTTTAAAAAAGTAAATTTATTTAAAACAGTGTTTAAAACACACTTTTTATTAATGCACTAAAAGTAGTTTTTTTTATTTTAATTATTGTCTACTTATTTGTCTTTAATTTATAGGTCATTACTATAAGAATTATGGAATTTTGAAATCAGTTTTTCTCAAATTCACTACTTAGCTCTATTTTTCAAAATTGAATTAAATTAATCGATAAAGTAATAATTAAGATCTGAAAACGTTCGAGCAATATTACTACCGAAAATACGAAAGTGTAAAAAGTTTCAAAGCTCTAGCACATCAAGAAGTGAGTAAAAAATCTATTAGGAAATTCCATCTTGAAGCAAGTCAAGTTAAATAAAAGTGTTTAATTATGCTGAGTTAAAGACCTCAACGAGATGAGATTGAAAATCTCTAAACGTTTGGAATTATAAAAGCTATTTTTTTTACAGCCACTGGAAGCTAAATATTTTCTCTTGCGTTTGCATCCTTAAGCGCGGTTGATGAAAATAAAGTTAAACTAAATCCGGCCTCATTCAATTACTTCCCTGATCCATTTAAATAAAAATGAATAAGATCCATAAATTGTTAACCCTTTTCACTCTTATGTCGAATCAGACTCGACATTCTGAATGATGCATCTTTTACACAATCTTGTTGGATAGCGCTGATTATAAAAACCATATAATAGCAAATAAAAGCAAATTAATTTTTAGGAATTGAAACAAATTAATAATATTTTTCAAATTCCTAAAGCGCTAAATCAATCCTTACACTCACACGTGTGTAATTATGAATTTTATTGTCTTTCGGATTGCAAAGGGTTAAGATACGGAATTTTCATTTGAAGATTCTGATGTTTGCTATGACAGCAATTATTGTATCTTTTAAAATCATTTTCAGAAATTCAGCTTCTCCTTTCACAAATTCCTCGACCCTATGTCGACTCAAAGTACTAAAAGGCGGTTACTCGACCCGACACCTGACAACATGGGAAATTAGGCCCTCTATATACTGACATCCAGTTTCAGAACTTAATCGACCAGCTGCAGGATTTTCAAACATTCATATTGCACACACCACTGAAGACAACAGAAATGTTACAAACATCCTGCATTAGTTCGATGAGTAAAGATATTTTAACTTTTTCCCGAAACTGAAAATATACATCGACATAAATATTGCAATGTGCCCCTGTCGAAAAAATGAAATTTAAAATACAGGGTGCTCCAGAATTCTTCTAGAGGTGATCATACAAGCCAAGACAAGCAATTTTTGCAATAGAGCATGGAGTCACAAAGGGTGATCACAGGGGGTTCCTTGCCAGTGAATTAAGCAAAAGAAAAAGGTACAACAGATAAAGTGTGCAACACAGGTTAAATGGAATACAAATTCACAACATCACAGTGGCATGAATAACAACATTAAATGTCGTGGGCGGCATGGCAGATACAATGGCAAGTGGGAAGCCATATCAACAACAAATCTTTGAAATAACTTAACGCAAGTGTTCTAAGGACTTGTTGTTCGAAGCGACACACGCTTCGCATGTTGTTATTCATGCTACTGTGTTGCTGTGCTTTTGTAAATTTGTATTTCATTAAGCCTGAGTTATATATTAAATTTTATGTTTCTATTGTAGCTCTCAATGTTTACTTAAAATAAGAGCCTAATTTTTTGGTTAGGTTGTCATAATGATCATTTATCGCTCTTTTTGGCGCTTTGTGCACTCAAGAAAGAATTGATTCGAAGTTGGCGTTTGATGTGGAATCCAATTGCTTAAATTTGACGGTTACTGGGAAACGGAAGTGAACCCTCACTCGGAAGTTCTGTGTAACCAAAATAAACAAATCAGAAAACTAGTCCATTGAATAAGAGGGAAACCAGAAAGCCCAGAGGAGAAAATGTTTTGACCTTAATTGTAATACGAATTTTGAACCCACTGTGATTTCGAAAATAACGGAATTAAAATGCGAATGAACCTTGCCAAGCGACGAGTCTTTGAAGAATTCTGAAAATATGTTGGCTCTTTCCTTGGAAGCTATAAATAGTTTCAGCGGTCAAAATTCCAGTCAAGTATGAGTTCATAAGTAAAAAAAATAAGCAGTCATTCAACATTATCTTCAAAACCTCTAGTAGGAGAAGATGAATTTTTACATGCTTCTCTTAAGCAAGAGGTACAAAACTTGGAACAGTGAAGATCTGCTTTCTTACACTGGCATCTTGCATCACAGTCCATTGTTTCAGTTAGTTTGCAGTTACAAGATATTAGTTGTAGAGCTTCTTCGGAAGCTGCTGGGAAGCATTGAAGACACTGGGTTCAATCTACCATCCTTCATGAGCCATCCCCATTCAGTGGAGAGAAGCATTTCTGCTCAAACCTAACATATTTGAGGCATATATCTTTGTAGGTGTCAAGTTCACTCCAAGCCAATGCGTACATAAGAAATCCTCCATCTACAACGAACGAGTAGGTTGATGGTGATTTAACACTAGGCTGGACTGATTCATTGATAGCTGCTAAAATCTATACTTCATTCTTCCTCAAAAAAACCTCATCAAAGAGCTGGGGACTAATTGATATTTGAGATGATCTCGTAAATTTTCATTTGAATGGAGCACAGAAGAAATCCTGGTAAACAGCTGCAAAGGAACTGAATACCACATATTCCTTACTAATTAATATTCACGGCGTTGCTCGGGATAAAAATATTTTCAAATCTATGTACTTATAATATTTTAAGCTTAATAAAACAGTTTTTCGAAGCAGCAAGTTTCGGTTCTCGTTCGTCCACTAACGTGTTATCTCACCCCCCCCCCCGGCCAGCAGTTCAACTCCTCTCTTTCTTCTGTCTCCGGACTTTGAACCACCTGGCACGAATCTAACAATCCTTGATCCTAAATTTTTTCTTCCTCGTCATTGCTACGACGACAACAGAAGCTCCTTCATATCGTAGATTTTATTACCATTATCAGAAGTACAATTCTCTTCTTTTTTGTTTCTGCGCGCCTGATCGGAAAAACGCTGCAGTGTGCTCCTTATATTTCTCCTTAGGTTCTCTCCTTTTGATAGTAACCGGACTCAAAAACCTTGAATGAATTTACACGCTCATTGGGATAATTTAAAAATTTTCAAAAATTAAATGAAACTTAGCATAGAGGAGTAAATATCTAACGTCACTGGATTACTGTGCAAACAAATTGAAATATGTACTCGCTACGAGATAAAAGCGGAAGCAAAAGTTCTGCCTTTCTGTAAATATTCAAAGACAGCGATATTTTTATCATAACTTTAACAGTGGCAAAAACATGGGAATGAAGGATTTAATAAAACAATAAGTCGGATTGAATTTAATTACAATAACAGAAAGAATTGTTACAGATTGTTTTTGAAATGAATTATTTTGAAATGTTTATTAAAATTGGTGGGAAAGAACGTATGCGATTTAAATTCAAATTAGTGAAGAGCAAATTTTCTGCTCTTTAAGATAGTATATAAATCATCTTCGTGCAATATATATTTCAGAAGTTATTGGCGAAGAACTGAGAAAAACGGCGAAAATTGGCTTAATTTTTGTTATTTAATTAAATATTTTAAGAAGTAATAATTTCTGAGAATTGAAAAAAGCACAATTGATCTAGAAATGAATACCAGATTGGCATGTGGAAATTTCGTCTCGATACTATTGATCGTTTAGGAATAGATAGACCGGTAACACCTTTATGGCAGATATACCGGTAACACACCTTATTTCCCCTTCCCTTTGATAGGAGCCATAGTTCCTCTCCCTTTGATAGGAACCGTACTGAGTAACTTGGAAAGAATTAACAAACTGATAAAGATCATTAAAAAATTTTGAAAATTAAACAAAACATCTCATATAAAGAGTAATTAATACAATTGCACATTAATTGGATTACTGTGCAACCATATTAAAAGAGGTATATGCTACGACATAATACCGGAAATGAAAAGTCTGCTTTGGAATAAAAAATATCAAAAGAAAACAATATTTTCTTATATTAACTTTAATAGTAGCAAGTGCAAGTGAATGAAGGATTTGATAAGCAGTAAATTGGTTTGAATTTAATTTTATAAGAATAGAAAGTATTGTTAAAAATTGCGTCAAAATTACATTTTGAAACGTAAATTGCAATTAGAAAAAACATTCTACCGTAATGCAATAACTATCATTAAAAAGATAATTCTTTGCTCTTTAAAATTGTGTAAAAATAATTTTCGTGCGCTAAACACTTCAGAAGTTATTGGCGAAAAACGTTTACTAATTAGGCTTAATACGGCTTAATTTTCGTTATTTTATTAAATATCTTAAAAACTAATTAATTCTGAAAGTTGAAAATAGCACAGTTGACCTAGAAAACTACCCCACAATGTCGTGTGCAAATTCATGTCGCTACCGTTCACCGTTTAGGAGGAGTTCTTGTGACAGACAGATACATGCATTTTCTGTTTTATATTATAGACTAGATAATGTACCCGGCGTTGATCGGGATAAAAATATTTTCAAGTCTAAGAATTTATAACACTTTAAACTTAATTAAACAGTTTTTCGCAGCAGCGTCTTTCTTTGATTTTTGCTCGTCCACTCCCGTGTTGTCTGACATCCTCGGCCAGCATTAAAACTCCTCTCATCTTTTTCTCTCTCTCTAGTTTGAGCCACCTGACCACGAATCTAGCCATCCTTCATGCTCATTTTTTCTTCCCCATCATTGATTGCTACAGAGTCAACAGAAGCTATTTCATATATTATTATATTGGTTTTATTGCCGTTATCCGGAGTAGAATTTCTTCTCATTAGTGTTTGTGTGACTGATCAGAAAAACACTTACACATTCAACTTAGGATCATTTAAAAATTTGTGAAAATATATGAACATCGAATAGAGAGAGTACTTAACGTCACTGGATTGTCTTGAAAACATACTGAAGTATATAAGCTAAATAAAACAGTTTTTCGATTTCATCATCAGTCTCGTTTTCCGTCTCTCGGCTCTTTAAATTACATGCGATTCAAGTTTTTTTTTTTGCTTGAACTTGATTGTACTGCGACTGCCTTTAATGCATTGTGGCGAGACTTGCAAGATTAAATGTCTTTCTCTTTCTTTTGGGCATTTGTAAAATAAGTAATTTTAGAAGTTTAAGAAAAATCACTAACAGGTTAGGTCTTTTCTATAATCTAAATAAAACAATTTTTCACCGCCGCTTTTTCCATTGTTCGGGACACAAAAACATTCAATGACTTTACAAATTAATTCGGAGCATTTAAAATTTATTAAAATTAAACGGGAAACATCGCATTGTAATCAAACTAACGTCATTGGATTATTGCACGTGCACAGTAAAAGTTGTATATGCTTCAAAATAAAAACGGAAGTAAGAACATTGACTTGGAGTTAATGTCCAAAATAAAGCTATATTTTCTTTATCACGCAGCACCTGTGTTTTTGCCTCTGTTAATGAAACACGTGAGTGAAGGATTTGATGAAGCAATAAATAGGTTAAATTTAATTTTATAATAATAGAAACCATTGTAACGAATTGCGCATAAAATTCATTTTTTGAAATTTTAAATAAAATTAGAGAAAACATAGTACAGAAATAAAATTAGTACCATTAAAGAGGTTTTTTTCCTCTTTAAGATGGTGTAAAAATGATTTTCGTGAGATAAATATTACAGAAGTTATTGGCGAAAAAAGTATAAAAACAGCTCAATTTTCGTTATTTAATTAAATGTCTAAACACTAATTAGTTCTGAAAGTTGAAAATAGCACAGTTGACCTAGAAATGTGCTCTAGAATGTCATGTGCAAATTTCGTGGCGCTACCGTTCACCGTTTAGGAGCAGTTCTTGTGCGACCGACCGTGTATTATCTGTTTTATATTATAGATTATCAATGCATTGCTTGTGGCAGATATAAGTCTAACTCGCTTTTTCCTCTGAAGTTTAACTTCTCCAAAGCAACCTCCTGAAATCAGTCTTTCAGTCAGTCTTTTTTTTCTCCAGTAACTTTTGCGTTGTCACAATTCGTTCTATCATCACCAATCAACCCACTAGCAATATTAATCAATGAGTATTTAGGACAACTGTCATTGAGAGGATTGTGAAGCAGTATCCAATTGGGTAGCTTTGCCAAATCATAACCATCTCGTGATTGTCCGAAAGGCCGAAATTCAACATATTGTTCTGAGGATACAACTTTTTTTCCACACAAAAGTACTTTCCGTTACTTACCATCTTCCACTCTCATGTTTTTCATTTAGACACTGTTCCATTATCATGTCTAGCGCCACTACATTGCATACTTTCTCTTTCCTGCGAATAATAAATTTGCCTTAAATAAATATTTTGAATTCAGTGTTGTCAATTCTTCCATGTTGGAACATACAAATGGACACAATGGCGTAAAACAAAACCTGGAAGTTCTAGGAAAATTTCCATTTTCTGCTGCTCTTACAACAAGGTCAATCAGTTTTTTAATGTCGACAATTCCTTGGAGATCTTCAGTACTTTTCTTATTTGTCGCCATAATTTCATGAAAAGACTCTTTGATAATGCTTTTTGTTTCTTCATTCAATTGTAGTAGAGGATGTTCGAGAAGTTTCTCATGTAGAATTCTGACTGTCAGGAAATAAGCTTCTTAGAGCTTTGGAATAAACATAACCACTCAACATTTTCCCAACTGTATTATTCGAATACAGCGAATTCCGTATTTTCACGATTCTATTGCCTGCTTCTGTGTATTCTTTGTTTTTTTCGATGAGGGAACTCATCTATACTTATAAAAGGCAATGTTTGTGTGTTGTGTCTGCGATGTCCAGACGAATCTATCGCACTTACAGCTATGAAATTTGGCACACAAGTAGTCGTAATGGTGACTGAATGCACATCGAAGCCGAAATTTTAAAATTTTATCTAGAAAATTTTTTATTTAATGTTTTGTGTTGTTTTGGTTGATTTTTTGCACTAATTTCTCAATAGAATGGTTTCGAATAATTGTACGACACAAATAGATACACCATCGGAAAGAGCACGCAATTTCCGTTATACTGAAGTTAGTTTTTAATTTCTAATGTAATTTACTAAATTTTGAGAATTTTTAAAAAAATAGTCACTTTTCAAAAATAAAATTTTTCGGAATTCTTAAAACTCTTGCATCCGATGTTCTAATAACGATATCATTTTCAAAATTTTTTTGGTAGTAAATCAATTATTTTTTTCCGATTTAAAACAAGAACGGTTAAAATATTTTATTTCTTCGATTTTAGATTAATTTATTTCTAGATTGGATTAGAGAACTTTTCTCGAATGCCGAAAGTCAACAAGCCCACCGTTTCGCACTTTTTCTCCTGGGTTACGCCTTCTGGCCGGGAAAAAAAACAGCCGCGATTCACTCTTTCGCTGGACGCAGTCATCAAGCGAGCAATACCAGTACTTTCTGACCATATCTTTAGTTAGAGAAGATTAGAAAAAATTAAATTAATTTCAGGGAGCTATTAACATAACCTGGCTTCAAAGTTTAAACCTGAAGTGGAAGATTTAATCTTTCTTTTTGTTTTCTTCTTTGATTCATTTTGGATATATTTAAATACTATAGAAATTATGTTTGTCTGTATCTTTCGAGGCGTATTCTTTCATTTGAAATCGTTTAAGATCTCATTCGGTTTTCATTCTTTAACATTTTACCTGGTTTATAGGAATCAATCTTTTAAATCCTAAAAAAAAAGAAATTTCGAAACTATCGGTTGATTTGGTACTGTAATTTCAATTTGAAATAATTTCGTTGAAAGGCTATAATTCAAAGTATCTAATGTCACCAATTAACTATTTTAAACAGAATCGAAACATTTTAAGGCGCCAGCCTGACTGAATTATAATTGTTCTTACTCATTTTGAATTCTATATAAGCTGTCAAAATCAATAATACATATATATATATATATATATATGTGATATTTTAATTTAACTTTCCTAAATAATCTTAACGACACCTCATTTTAAATACTTCTACTTTCAACATAATTAACGCACTATAACTTTCTTTTCAAATCACGAGTTTCAAGGGGAATTCCCTATTCTGGGTACTTAAGCGTTCTGCGCATTCATTTCAGCCCTTTTTCACGCCGGCATGTAAGCATTCAACAACAACGCGCCGCGCGGGCGTAAACTTCTAAATTCTGGTCATGGAGCTGCAAATAAATTAAGTGCTTTACCTATGAAAAATAAAACCTGATTCCTAAATAAATGAAGATTTGGACAAATATATATATATATATATTTGTATTGATTTTGTTTTCAAAAATTTATTTTATGTCATTGTGGACTTTAAAAAACATTTTGTTGAAATTCATGATACCACGGGCAATTCTGTGCGGGTACTGCTAGTCAAAAATAAAAGGAGGATGTTATTGTGAAGCTATGATTATTTTTCTATTAAATAGGTGCATAAAAGAAAATCTCCATGGGATGAAATGGGCGTTTGGAGGAGTCTGAATATTTTTAGAAGTTAGTTTGATTTATATAAAATAGGAAGCTACGTCAGTAAGAATTATAACACGAAAAGGTAATTCAGAAATATTCATAATTACGTCTCAAGTACCTACTTGTATATGAAAAATTAAACTTTGTGATCACAACGATCCTTTTAATAAAAATTAAATATTTTAACCGATATTCAGCGGATCTTAAAATTTTTTTAAACAGTCCTCTCACTTAGGATAGCAAAAAAAACCATTATAATCATTTTTACAATCTGTGGATGGTTTCAAAATTATGAGGCGAAACAGACCAACCTTGAATTTTGAAACGTGAAAATTTCATCATTTGACGTCAAATAAATTAATTTTTAGTTTATTTTTAATTTTTTTGAGTAAACTTAGATATAAATTGAAACAGATATCATTTCAGAGTTCACATGTTTTTCCAGAAATGAAAAATGATGTCTTTTTACTGAAATACGGGTAAAACATTACACAAAACAAAAGGTATTTGGCGGCCATCTTTCATCTGGCATTTTGGATGGAAGCATACATGAAAACTTGGGGACTTTCCAGGATTGGTTCTATACATATCTAGGAGATAATCCTGAAAATTTCAGCTAATTATGAATTACTTTCATATCGACCCCTTTTTTGGCATAAATTTAATTTACTGGGATAGTATGTTCTTTGTAATTTATGTTTCGTTCTATCTCTAAAGTGTGTTAGTAAATGTTTTGGTTCGTGCATTGTCCCTGTTGAATAAATAGTCTCATCGTTTTCTTAACCTCTTCAATGATACTAACACATACGTGTACGTTTAGTTTTCCTTTAAACTAAAATTATGCTAAGTGAAGAAAAGAAAAATTCGGGAGAATAAATTTAATATTTTCCACCTTAATGAATTGTTGCCAATATAAAATAAAAATAACATAATAAAATAAAAAATTGCATCAAGTTATCAATAATAAAAACTGTTCCTAAAGAGGTTAATTGTCATCATGCTTGTGCAAAAGTTATACAAAAGTTAGTTACAAAGTTACGGAATAAGAGCAAATTTTATAAATGGATAAAAAAAGACAAATTTTTATATGGTAGAAGTACTATCAATAGATTTTCAAGTATAACACATTTCTTCAATATTTAACGCTAGGAGCGCTTTTGACAAAAAGTATGCTATTTGCGCGACTCCCACTGGTAGCTACCAATTGCTTTAGTTACGAAGAAAGACTGAAATTGGAAAAAAATAAATAAAAAAAGTTTGATGGGCAGAAATTATGAAATCGACAATCCAGTAATTAGAAAGCAAATTATTCCTCTCATGCAGAAGTAAACTTCAGAATGACGCTGCATATGAGGAAATTAGCACGAGTGGGAATTAACAATTTGTAAAGTAGGAGTTTCAGAATTCGAATTTAGCTCGTTCTAAAATAAAAATACAAAAATGTGACATAGTATAATAAAAATAATTATTCTGCTTTGTGCCAAATGCGAACTGCAGTGATTGAAGTACTAGGAACTGAAAAACAATTTTGGAAATTCTCTTGGAATGTATCAATGATATACCTCTATTCATTTGAGATGCTCTGTAAGAATGATTTTATTATGCATTCGAGTAATTTTTGCTTTCTCGTACATGGAGTACATAGAGAGAAAGTATGGCAACCATCGAAAAAAATTCGACCTCAAGATTTTGAGGCATCTCCACTTTGGCAACCACTCTGAATCGACAAAACCAACTTTGGAATTATGTCTACCTGCCTGTCTTTCTGTCTGTTAACAGAATAACTCAACCGGGCTAGATGGATGAAATTGGTCAATAAGGTTTTATAATGGGAATTGTGGGCCCACACCTAATTTTGGACCCAACGAATTTATTGCATGTCGATTTGTCTGTTCGCGAATAAATGAAATAACTCGAAACGACAGCAAGCCAAATAATGAAATTTGCTATAGGGTTCTGACACCAGAGTTGTAGATAATAAAATTTCGGCCCCAGTTGGTTAAAGGGAAGGGGTCCAAAACTCATATTCGATTTTCTTGCGAAGCTAGACACAAAACACGATAATTGTGTAAGTGTGCGAGAAAGCCGAGGGAAGAACATTTCTGCTGGTTAAATACTATTTCATTTTAAAAGGAGAGCTTAAATTCGACTTAACATGAGCTGCGGCAACGCAACGGCGACGTCGTGTCATTTACTGAGTTCCGCTTTGTGAAAAAAGAATAAAACGTCAGTATCTGGAATAGGGCATTTTAATTTGTAAGTTGACAGAACAGAAAAAAAATTATTTGGTAATTTAAGATCGGCGAAAAAGCGCTCGTACTATTATGGTATAATTGTAAAGAATTTTGGAAAATAATTTAGGAGAATTAACATAAGCTGGAAAGTTCGGATTAGTTTAATTTAGTTTAGTTACATTAACGTTCCGTTTTGGAGCAACATGAGGGATATTTTGGACGGATCTCGTAATTTTGAGCCGCGGTCAAATGACGAGGATGACACCTGAGGTGGCACTCCCCTCTACAAACTTCCGTTCCACACCATCGGGAGGACGGAGGTAAGTAGTTAGGAAGTTGCTGAAAAGTTAAAACAATTATGGCCTCTGATTGGTTAATGTATTGTCCCAATAAATATCTCCATTGCTTTCAAAGAGAAAAAATATGTTTATTGAAGAAATCCTGACTGGTTTAACTCGGAAGAAAAACATTGATCTTGTATGCTTTTAGAGATGATTAGATAATCAGTATGTCTCTGAAAAATATCTTGTAAAGCAAAACTGTCCCTTAGTAACTCTTTCTTGAGCTCTTTCGTTGCGAAAGAAGGGTATAAGGCTATATGCAGAAGCAAATTATTCCTCAAAACGATCTGGAAAATGCTAAGTAAACCATTGCTTTTAAAAAATGGGAAAACGAATGACGTTGTTAGACCCTAAAAGTACAAAACGTGAACATACTTGCACTCAAAGGCTTCTGTTTAAAAGGATCAATTTGTGACTGATCCCTCTAATCAGGGTAGAACGTTTGGGTTACATCTTTTATTTATGTTTGAGCAGAATATCTGTCGAGAAATGAAAATTTGTGATAATTCATTCGTGTAAGAACCATTCAAAGAATTTCCGCACCGAGTTGAGGAACTGTGTAAATGAGTCATTAACAGGGTATAAGTATGGGTTGATCTTCAAACAGAACAAATCAAGATAAGAGAAGACATAGTAAAGAAAAAAAAACATTAAATATCTGTTCGTACGGAGCGACGTGTTATCGGGACTCTTATTTTAATTTCTATTAATTTCATTGTAATTGATAATTCTTTTGACTTATTTATTCATTCAGTAGTTGAAAAATAATATAAAATCGGACAGCTATATTGAATATTAATCCATACGAATTAAAAATGTACATTTGAGAAAGCTCATAATCTAAGGTATATACCTATTAATTAACCTCGGATAAATTTGAATTATAAAAAAAGTTAAACTAATTTTGTACAGTTTTCAGAAATGAACCAACGACAAGAAAGCAACTATCAGTTGGCAGATGTATGATAATAAAGGAAAAATACTTTAAAAAATGAAAAATGATCTCTTCGTTTAAAATTTAAAAATCGATCTTCTTATTTAAAACATAATTGATAAAATCTGTTTGCTAACTTATATTGTAATGAATGCGATTTTTTTTGCTACAATTTATAGCAGAATGAATCATCAGAGCAAATTATTTTCGGATATTTAGCTATATAAAAAACTGAATATGAAAAAATGAACGGTGAGTTGACGACTTTTGCAGTAACAACAAAGAGAGATTAACGATATAAACGGATCTCAACGAACTCGAAGAAAAAGAGAAGTAAAAAAAGCAGCAGGAAACTGAAAACTAGACTAAAACAGGAAGAAAATTCAGAATTCATGATGAAAGTAAATCACTGCACTCTCCAACACCATATTTGATGGTGAAGGTGAGCATTTTGCATTGATGTAATTTAACAAAAAATAATTATTTCTTTTATTATTTGAACATTTTCAATACAATGGAACTTAGATCATTCGTACGTATTTAATTCACATTTTTTCTCCTGTTACTTCAATTTCCTGTTAACATAACGTTAAAATTTCGTCTATAATTCGAATTTATTTTGTAAGAATTTGAAGTTAAAACTAACAATTTCAAAAACTGATCAGATTTCTGAATTGTTTTTGTTGGTTAAATATGTCAGTATCTCGCGTTTTCAGGATAGTAAGGGAATAATTTTTAAGGACCTTAATTCATTCGAGGATTTTACTATTGCGTAATGTATTTAATCAAAAAACACTTAAAAAAGTTCCTGCTTTTTCAAAGAAATGAATACACTATGAATTAATTATATTGCTTATATTGAAGTTTTATTGTACAAATGTTATATTCAAAGTTCTGTAAGCTGTTTGTTTACTAAAATTACTTACTCACTTATTGAAACCGTTATTTTTAAATTAGTGAAAAAATTATAATAGTAGTTATTTATTTATTAAAATTACTTACAGTTTAGTTTTAGTTACGTATTATTTATTAAAACTATTAAATATTAAAAATAAATTTTTACGGCCATTTTTGATTTATAAGTTATTATTTTCTTTCGTTGCACTCATTTTTTTCTTATTCGAATTTTTGGATCAGTCGAATTTTCACCGTGATTCCGTCAGCTTCGAATAAGTCAAGTTCTACAGTATTTGTAACGAAAACTCGTCAAAAAGGTCAAATTCTAACCACATTCTAATGAGTTCTAAAGATAAGACTGATATGCATCAGAAGTACCAAAAGTTCTTCTATCAATCATCTTTACCAATCATTCACCTTAGCGAGTTTGAATTCCGCACTGGTCTTGTGAGTGTCCTGGTTGGCCCTGAGAGAGGAGATGTTCATCTTCTTGGCCTGTTCTCGCAGCTTCTTCTCATGCGACGCCACCTCCATCACGATGAATGTGTAACAATAGATCATGATGGCCAGAGGTACAGCATACACGGCCACTGTATAGCACATCAGGTAAGACAAACTTACGGCGTCACGACTTAAGTAATCCACAGTGCAACCTGTCATGGAACCCTCAGGGACATATCTGCAATGAACGGTGTAGATTAGTTAGTGCGTTTGTTTTACATTCTTTTATTACAAGAAAGTGAGCTATTTTTAAATTTTAAAATAGAAATTTGCATGTTTACACTTGTTACCGAAGCATGTGTATGTTTATATATTTTTTAATTGTCCACGCCGACCCTGCTTACCCAAAGGGTGTAAAGCATGTGACGAGTCGGCAGGAAGAAAAATTCAAATACCAAAATTAAAGTAATGCAATACAAAATAATAGAATACAATAAAATACAAAGAATTAGATAATAAAATCCAAAAGTTATAAGTAAAATGATACTATAAAAGTAATACAATACAAAATACAAATGTGAATATAAATATAATAAAATACAAACAGCAAACACAATAAGTATCTACAAACATAAATAACAAATAAATACAAATAAGCGTAATAAATAAAGAAACATACATAAAATAAACAAGAAATGAAAATTTTATAAAATCTAATAAATAGTGTGAAAAAAAAATGAAGTCTGTGATATAATTCAGAGATGAGAGACAGGAAAAAAAATCTAAAGAAAAACAATTTTGAAAAAGAAAGAAACAACAGCAAAACAATTTCTATAACACAATTTAGCGGAAAAAACCGATGCAAAAAACCCGAATTCTGTAACACAATTTAAAAGAGGAAAAAGAAAGAAAGTCATGTATGCCCATGATACACTTGGAAAAGTCTATTGCGTATGTTATCACTTATAAGGAATATCTCCCGAATTTTAAAAGTCGCATTTTTGTTAAAAGTAAAGATTTAAACCATTAAGATTTTAAAATGTTTATATGCTTATCAATGTGATTCAAAATTCAGCGTTCAAACTTTTAAGGATGGTTGGAAACACAAAAACAATCCAAAATCACACAGGAAAATATGGCCAGAAACGCCAACCTGATGAGCTAGAGGGTGTTGTTCGCTAGTGTCGAAGTAGGATTTCAATGTTAGTGATTTGAAGTTCCGACTGCTTATATAGAACAGACAAAAGTTTACGAGCGCTAAGATGGTGAACATTGTCATTATTAATTCTCTGGGAGGAAACCGACGGTTATACAACACCCTCTCTGCTTAAAGAAGAATTACAGATGGGAGGGGAATTGAAAAAAAGTTTAGACACTAAGTATACTGAAAAAATTTATAATAAATGTCTTAATGGCTGATGAATCTTTTTCAGTCTATGATGATATCTTGTCTTCGTTCATATAGAATACTAGCCGTCTTCGGCGACCAGCTTGTTCGCCGGAAATATAAATTTCAATCGATTTTCTTATTTATAATTTGATATTCATGATTCCATAAAAAGTAATTTTATATTTCAAATTATGATAGACATTTAACCCATGTTCTTTCTTAACCCTGTTCTGTTCGTTGTCTGCATGAACCTCCCTAATGGAGTCAAGTAACTGTCTGTGTCATGTAACATTCAATTGCACGTTGTCGGCATCCACTTCACTCTCTTATTCCTCTTGCAAAATATGCATAATATTTTAACTTTAAAATGGTGCGGCGCATTTTACTTCTAGCACATGTTAGCTGGATGAAAATATGCTGATTAAAATATAGCACTAAACATTAAGATATTACCTTAGCTTTCAACAATGAAAGAGAAACACGCAAATAAATATTTGTTTAAGCAATGAAAACGGTTTGAATTGCTTTTCAAAAATGAAAAGTATTGTTGTAAATTATGGCAAAAAATATTTTTGAAAAATTTATTAAACTTAAAGAAAAATTGTACGGCAACTTTATTGATATCATTGAAAAGGTAATATTTTGCACTTTCAGATGGTGTAAAAATGATCTTTGCGCTGTAATATTTTCGGAATTTGTCAAGGAAAAACGCCAAAATTTAGCTTAATTTTTAATAAATTAAAATTTCAGAAAAAGGCCTCCGAGGTGCACATTCCCATCTTCCAAAGTATGTTCCCAAACATAAGACTAACATTGCTGGGAAGCGACATTCCATGTTCATAACAATGCTTTTATAATAAGTATTTTTCAGATTCTTAAACTGGTGTGGTACGGAAATTTGGAGATGAGAGTATCTTCTCAGGTGTCATTTTCAACCTCTGAGGGTTTACAGGGAAGAATGCAGATCACAGCAACCTTCTTGACAAATTTTTACTGTCGAATTTTATAAAAATATGCTTTAAACAACTGAAATAGTATAAAACACTGTTTTATTATTTTCAACCACCAGTGGCGGCGAGTAAGGGGGTGGGGGCAGTCGCCCCCTACTTTTCTGGTAAAAATTAAATTTTTATTTCTTTTAAGCTGTTTAAAACTAGGAATCATAAAAAATAGTAATAGTATTCGGGAAAGCTAGCTACTTTTAGAAATTTTTTTAAAATTTGTTGTTTACCCCCTATATTCAAGAGAACTTTTAGATATCAGTTAATTTTTTGCCTCCCTCACTTTTTTCACCCAATCGCTGCTACTGTCAACCACTACAAACAAATACCTTTTGATCTTCTTTCTTAGAGATTTAGACTTCCTTATGGTACAAAAATTTTAGCTTTGAAAGGCTTGACCTCAATCAGGCAGTGACTGTGCGCGCTATAAATTTTTTTAATGATAATGCTGTGCCGCATTTTCGGCACATTTTGAAGCGTCGGCAAAAACAAATGCTTCTAAACAGCTTTCTAGTAGTAAAGAAATAAATATGTATCATAAATACTTAATTGATTATTTCGATTTTTTTTCTGCAAATCTATTTTGCATTCCATGTAAGTTCACTCTACGATAGAAGAAAGGATGAAGATGATTCACGGTTCTTAACAATGTTATATATCATTTTCTTTGAATAGATGTTAGACACACGCACGCACGCACGCACACACACACGCACACACTCACGCACGCACGCAAGCACGCAAGCACACACACACCGTTATAAGTTTATTTAATTTTGCATTACAAACTATATTTATCGTTTAATACAGCTTAAACAGTGAACCCAAAATCATAAAATTGTGGTTGGTTGCATGACTGCGTCCAAATGAAGGCGATCCATAAAAGTTATTGAATCAAAACAAACAGATGTATCATTGAAACATTCCATATCTCCCATTAAAACATTTTGATATTGAGTATATGTAGAAAATAATACAATAAATGCTGAATGATAATCAGAAAAGGATAATTTAATGCAGATTACCATAATTTTATTCTTGTGCACAAAACCGTTTAAAACGAACACTAAAAGATTAAAAAATATAAAGAAAATAGCATATATTTTAAATTCTTTTAAAACTTCAAAATGTTCTAAAAAGAATGAAGAAGATTTCTTTGTATAGAATCATAAGTTCACAAGACAAAAATAAAAGCTGAGATACTTATTGTGATGAAATTTTAATTTATTACAAATTTCTATGTTATACATGTAGATTTTAAGTCCGTTGTTCCCTTTTTGGAAAAAAAACATTCTTAGGTTTCTTTGGTACTAAAGTAAGTTTCTTTTTAAAGTCCGAGTAAAGGGGGATTAGTTTAGTCATATTAATGACCCATTTTGTAGAGTCAGGAGAACTATTTTGGGATGGACTTCGTTCTTTAAACCATTGGTCAGATGACGAGAGCGACACATGATCCTGCATTTAACTCTCCGAACTTCCACGAGCACTAACATAAGGTATCTTACCCAGTAGACCTTTGGTGGAATGGGTTTCAAACCAGCGATCCGCTGACATTAATACCAAATTCCTACCATTAGCCACTGCGGTAAATATTAGAGATTTGGCAAATAACAGAGGATTTGGAGAAAATTTAAAAAGATTAGGTAACTCAAATTTACATAGAATAGTTATATAGAATAATTTTTTTTATCCAGAAAAATGTACTTTCTTCTTTACAGCATTTTTTTTAAAAAAAACATTGTTTTTTCAGATAACATTCTATTTTATGATCAAAATAAACAAGGAAAAATAAAAATAAATAAAAATAAATAAATATAAATGATAATTTTCGCTTGAGAGACATGACAGAAGGTAATTGAAGTTTATTTGTTTTGTATGACTCACATATTAAAACATTTCAATGAACATGTTTCGAATGCCACCTTTTATGTTTTGCTTCTTAAAAATTAAGTAATTTTTATATTACAAACATTATTACACCAATTCGCAAGTCGCTGAATGTTTAAAAACATGCTGGTATATTTAGATGAAAAATAACACGAAAAAGATATACTGCTACTTAAAATGAAAGCGGAGAGAAATATAATATTTCCACTATTTCGAAAAATATAATGGGTGCAAGGCTTTGCAAATTTTAGAGTTTGACCTAACATCATATTCAGAATTCAGTTCTATCTCTACTGATAATAAAAGCGAATGTGTGTGGGCGTGTTGGCGTTCTACAGGGCAGATCGTTTGACCGAAAGTTATAAAATTTGGCACAAATATGCTTTAAAGGGGAAAAACGTGCATTTAGGAGCGATTTTTGGAAATTTTTATCAGAACTTTATTTAGCTAAAAATGAAGCAAAATTTTTACATTTTTTTCAGATAACTTTCAAAACTATTATTGTAAAAAAATATAATTTTTACACCACCGTAAATTAAAAAAAAATCTTTTCAATTATACCAATTCAATTGCCGTCCAATTTTTTCACCTAATTTTAACAATTTTATAAAAATATTTTTGTGCATCATTTGCAACAATACTTTTCCAATTTTTCAAAGAAATTGAAATAGCTTTCATTCTTTCAACAAGTATTTAATCGCACGTTTTTCTTCCGCTTTTATAAGCCAAGGAATGAAGATTCCGTTTATTTTTTCCATATTCTTTGGCAATTTTGTTAGGAGTTTTTACTTTCTTATTTTATTTCATCAAATTTCTGTGGAACTTATTAACAAATCCCTCTAAGGTATTAAGTAATATATCCGATATGATGAATGATTATACTGACTTCTCTTTAATTTTCTTATTAGCATGTTTCAATCCTTCTAACAGGCTGTTAGACTCCCTCATATAATACAAATAAAATGTGCCGCATCATTTTAATTTTGGAAGCAATTGCGCATTTTACATGAGAAATAAGAAAATGAAATTACCACGTTAGACAGAGTGTTACTAGATGTTGGATGACTTGAACAGTTACGTTTGCAAACCAATGTGATGTTATATATCTTGACTCCATTAGGGAGTTTCGTGTGCCACAATAATCAGAACAGGTAAATAACAAAGCTTAAATCTCTATTACAGTTTAATGCTATACATAAGAGATTTCACTGAAATTAAACACAGCCAATATTCCCAGCTGAATGGCATAGGCGACTTTCCTATTTTAATATCAATAACAGAAAAAACACCATAACACAGAACGATTTCAGAAATTAAGACTTATGATATTGTTTGACCTCACCAAAAAGTAATAGATCGAATGAAACATTTGAAAGGCTTCAAAAAAAAGAGCCAAACAGATAATGTCTAAGTTAATGTGGTCATAGAAAAAAGTAATTTCTTTTTAGTAGAAACGTAAGTTTATTTTGGGTCGCGCAGTATGAGAAAGAAGCACAACGGTAAATTTTGTTACTAACATTTAGTTGTCTAAATTTTTTTTAAACGTGGGAAGCATTTATACACAATTAAAAATTTGTGAAATTAAGATAAAACATTTTGACTGAATTTTTTTGCATTGTTTTATAATGGGTGCTCTCAAATACATTTGTTTAGGGCAGGGAGTTCAACGTGCTTGAATAACACCGAAAGACACAAATTACTCTAAAAAGGATGTAATTCAAACTTTTGCCCGAAACATCATACTATATTGTTGTTGATTCTTTACGCTTGATTCGACTGTCTTATGTTCGTCTGGCTTATTTATTTGTCTGGATATTTCACATATCCTTATATATATCACAATGCCATAAAATTAACAAAACATGAATTGAAATAAAATCTTAATCAATGAGCTCGAACTGAAAAACTGGCGTTAAAGAGATATGATATACCAGCTGCATGCTTAAAAAAAAATTGAAAATGTCACAATATGACGCAAGATTTAAATATTTAAGACAAAAAATAAAATAATTTCGAACAGTTTTAAAAAGTAGTGTTTGAAAGTTACGTTGCGCCAGGCGCTTATTGATACTACGAAATAAAAGCAAAATTGAAAATTCTGTTTCTAAGTTAATGCTCAAAGAAAGTAATATTTTTATCATAGCTTTAACACAACAAAAATAATTGAATGAAAGACTTGGTGCAAAACAAAAGTGGTTCCAATTTAAAAGCATTGTTACAAATCGTGTTTAAAATTAATTTTAAAAACATCATAAATTTAAAAAAATTGCATGGATATAGAATCAATATCATTGAAAAGCTAATTTTTTAATTTTTAAGATGGTGCAAAAGTCACTTTGGAGCTATAATATTTTTCGGAAGTTGTCGTGGGAAAACATCAAAAGTTCGTTAATTTTTAATTAATTAAAATTTCAAAATCTGTTTCTGAGGTGTGCATTCCCACCCTCCAACATTTATTTATGCCAAATTTGATAGCTCTAGGTCTATCGGTCTGCTCTGTAGTGTATTGCATTCTGGGCGTATATTTACATCTCGCAATTTACAAAAAGTATGCAAGTTAAAAATTTTTTTATAATTTTCAGCCAAACATACTTATAAAATTTTACATCAAAATGCATGACTTCGATTTTAATTCTATACATATTAAGAAATGTTAGGAATATTACCACCAAACTTCTGTGCACTACATCAACTTTTGAAATTAATTTTCTGGACGATGAAAAATTAAATCAAAACTTAAGTTTCAAAAATAAATAAATAAATTGAAACCTATTTTTGAAAGAGACGTTTCTTCCTGTATCTTATGTAAAATGTAAGTGATATTTAAATAATTATAGCTTTGTTTCTAATTACGCTAAGCAAGGAACTGAGAAATTTTGGAAACTGGTTTTGGTTAACTGGTTAAAGTAATATTAAAGTATTACCAAATTAAGAAATTTTCTCTCTTAAGAGTTGGATGAGAAGGATTATGATGTCCAAAAATGACATAAAGCTTACTTAAACAAGTTGATCAGGGCCACGATGGCCCAATGTCTTCGGGATAGAGGTGTCGGGGATTCGTGATTGGATTCCACTAAAGATCCGTTGTTCGGTTGCCTGCTGAGATATCACCTTTGTCATCTGACCTTGGTTTAAAATTCCGATAGCCTTAATTTCACTTTAAAATGAGACGCTGAAATAACTATATTAAATTCAATATAATGCTCTAATCATACTTATCGGTTTATAATGGTGGCATTACACGAAACAGTTTTTTTATTCCCTTTATACAATCAAGACCTCTGTTTTAGAATTTCAAACATTTGAGGTTTTTTTAAAAAATCATAATACATTTTATCCCTTAAATTGCTTGATACCATTTGCTATATAGCCTGTACAACAGCAACTTATTTCATAAAAAAGTTTTATTTTGGCCATATTTTTTGTATTATTTTAGATTCTTGAACTTTTCCAAACAAAATACATTATTTACTTGAAATTCAAAAATAAAAACAAAACTCTCAAGAAGTGTCATAAAAGGTTTAAAAAAGAAAATTTATTTTAAAATAATAGGATTTTATTCGTTTTTGGAAAGTGTCCAAATACTTTTAAGAGTATCAGTATGTCTAACAAATGATTGAAAGGCTCAAGATGTATTAAAGGGTGTTGTATTCAACAAAGTAAAACTGTGAGGTTAACTGTCCAATGTTTTTTAAAATTTTCATCTTATTTCCAGAATCAACAGCTGAACATTTGTTTCGTTAAAAAAGAATGAAATAATAACAGTTTTTGCTGGAGTGAAGATATGAATAAAATAAGCACTGCTTACGTCAATGTGTAAGGCAAAAATTATGTTGAATTAGTGTAATGATTTTATCTACATATTTAGTTTTTCAAATTGTCGGTTGTAAAATTTAAGATTTTTTTTCAGTATTTCTCAGAGTACTTTCAGCATAGAAAATTAAATTCAACTTAACAACTTTTATTTAACCCCTTCTTGGTCGGATTTGTTTTCGAATTTCCGATCCAAAAAACGCATTTTTTTTATTGGTGAAAATTAATATATGTTCTTTACTGAATTCGAAAGTGCAAAATATTTTTGTCAGTAAGCAGTTTTTGCTTACTGACAAAAATATGGTGGTCATACATGTGTTATCCCGATCACTGATCTTCAGTTTTCCCTGCAATGCACCCAAGTTTTAAATTAAAAAGTTTTAAAACAAAGTAATACTCTCTGATAATTTATTTTTTAAATCTATTGCTTTGAGGTATTTAAGATAAATAAATGCATGAAAAGAATTCTTAATGATATGTAAAAAAAAGCTTTTTAAAATGGTTTTACAACCTTACCATGAAAACAGCTTTACAATCTTTCTTGACCATCAAAGCGTTAAAACCACGTTGAAATCCTTTATTGCCGATTATTTTAATGATTACATTGTCAAAATCGCGGGATATAACGAGACGCGTAAGTAGGAAGAATTCACTTTCAACGATGCACTTTTTCTCTTCGTCGCATCACATGCGACGCCAACCGTACGGCACAAAAAAGCCAAACGTATGACGTGCGACGTATTCGAGATGTTTTCTAATATCATTTAAAACCGTTTCAACCATCTTAAAAATAGAAGAAACGAATGGCAGCATCGAAATATTCATGTCTGCGCAGAAGCCATTGTTCTTTTCCTTTATTAATTCAATAATTTTTAATTTTTTTCTCTCAAGTAATTACTAATTAAGAAATGACTCATGCAGTGGTGTTCAAAATTGTTAGAACGGACCTTTAAAATTTCATCTTTTGTTCATAAAGTTTTAAAAACTTGACAATTTGCTATTTTGTTTTTATTTTCTAGTATCTTATGTAATACTCCATAAATTAATATAAGTTTTATATATTTCATGAAATATCACTACTCCTTAGGAAAGATTATTGTTTTAAACAGTATATTTTAGCTGTTCAAAATTAGTCGAACGGCTGATGACGGAGGTTTTATTTAAGTGAGTACGAATTGGATTTGCTTTTATTTTGGTAAATTTTTAAAAATTTAATAGATTAATTGATTTTGTAATTAATTTTTTGGCCTATGAAGCAGTCAAATGATCAGTAATGTCCAAGAGTTTACAGATTTCTGCTGATCATCTCCAACACATTAATTAAGATCGAAAGAATGGGGTACCTTTGAAGATCTAGGGAAAAAGTATCAATCGTCGAATTCTGGTATCTACTAATTCGGGGAAAAATATGAGACGACAGGATCCAACGAAAATAAGAGAGGGCGAAGCAGAAAACAGAAAAATATAAAAGAGAAGACTCTATGTTTATAAGATTTACATAGAAAAAGAACAATATATTGTCAAGAGAAATCGTGGAAGACTTGAAATTGAATTTGCCAGTTTTTATAGTTCGTCTTAGAATCAAGAACACAGGGTTGATCATCGGTATACAAAGAGAAAAAAAGTACACATTCTCAAAACAAAACATGGCAAAAAACATTGGCCTTTGCAAAACAGCATATTTCGAAGGTTTCACAATTCTTGGATAGTGTTTTATGGTCAGACGAAAGCAAATATGAACTTCGTGGATCAGAAAACCTGAAAAGAGCGTGGCGGCGATCAGGTTAGGCGCATTGACAGATGAATATCCTACAGAGAGTAAAACATGGAGGAGGAAATGTGATGGTATGGGGATGTTTTCCTTCTAAAGGTTATGGTTAAATTGTAATGACCAACAGTAAAATAATTGTCAGTAAGTGCGTCTACGTCCTGTCCCAAAATCTGAAGAAATCCATCACAAATTTGAATGTGGGTCGATGGTATATCTTTGAACAAAATAATGACCCAAGACACACGTCAAAGATTGCCACAGATTATTTCTCAGCAAAAAAGATTAAGATACTAGAGTGGCCACCTCAAAGCCCAGACCTTAATTCCATCTAAAATTTAAGGTCAGTTTTGAATCAGAAATTACCCTTTGAAAAGAGAAGATATCAAAATATTTTTTTGAGACGATCAAAGATGAATAATGCAGTATCAAACAGGAGCCAGCGCAGAAACTAGTTGAAAGCTTAAATCGAAGATTGAAAGCAGTGATTGAGTCCAAAGAAGTTCCAGATAAACATTAAACACTGATATTTTATTTTAAAAAATCGTTATGTTAGTTTTTCGTTGTAAGATTTATTTTGTCCGTTTGAATAACTTTGAACAACACATCATTTAAAGTTATATGAAAATGTTCCTATCCTGACTTATTCTGCGATAAAGTTTGAATTATTTCAAGTTTTTATTTTATTTTAAAGCTATATATTAATTTTATTATTTATTCAATCTATTCAGATTGAATTAATAATAAAATTAATGTATTTGAGATATAAATAATTAAATTTATTTTTTATAATAAAAAGTGTTAAATTTTTATTAGCGTCCTAATAATTTTGAACAGCACTGTATATCCGTCCTTTACTCGTTTGGCTGTCTGAAAAGGTGATGTGAGACGTGTCCATTAACATGCTCAAATTATCCAGATTTCACTTTGCATATCTAGCTTTCATTTTTGGGGGGGGAGGGGGAGAACTCGAATTCCACTGCGTATCTTGCAACAGGAAAAGTATAAGACACGTGAAGTGAGATGTCAAATGACCCCCACAATTACGTTTGCCATGCGACTGTAGCGTCACTTGAATTGGCTCCAGCTCCATTAACTCATTCTTTACCATGGTCTACTAAATTACTTTCAATGTAAAATCTGTAAAATAAATTTTCATGGATCATGAGAAAGTTTTCTGGAATAACTTGATTTTTCGATTGAGTCCTGCGTGTCTAATAGATTAAAAACCTATAAAATTGTTGGTTCTTCCAGGTGACGAACGATACATGATTGCTTTTGCTTTTTGATTTACTTCATTAGTAATTTTTAAAAGTTTTTTTAGATTTTCATTACCATCCATTGAAACGGGAGAGAGTTTTTTTCCAGATTGTACGAAAACTATACCCTTAATAAATATAAAAGTAGCTCTAATTACGAATTGGTAAAATTTAAAAGAAAGATTAAAACTTTAGACATTGTTCATTCTTCCTAGTGTTTTTCCTTTCCATTTAATGCACTTCATTCAAAAGTAACAATGATATCACAAATATTCCACGCAGGTATTTTGAAAAGATTGAGGGGGAAAAGTTAAATTAAAAAAAAATATTGGAATTTCAAAATTACTCAAAATTTAGAGGAATGATTTTGTAAGACAGAATGATAATAATATCCATTTCAAGGAGTTTGTGGTATAGTTATTGAACATAAATTTAAAATAGCTAATTTTAAAATTCATATTCAGATATTGGTTATAAAAAAAGGTTCGAGTGGTGAAACAGAATCATAACATTCCATTCAAATAGGTCTTGCACGAAAAATATTTTACTCTTACAAGAACATCTCCAGATAATTATTCATTCTTTTAAATGAGTTCATAGATATAAGATCCCTACCTGCTCCATCCATAGAATGGCGCTATTGTCCAACCAACCGACCAGGCCCATATGAAAAACACGAGGCCAACTGACTTCAATCGTGTCAATGGCTGCGCTGACATCCCTCTCACGATCACATTGTATCTATCCATGGTGATCATGACCATGCTCCAGATGGATCCGCATCCGAACAAAGATCCGAACATGCCGTATATTTCGCACATGAGAGGACCCAGGATCCAGGTCTCCCCGAAACAGTTGGGCGCCATTGCCGGCATCATGAATGCCAGCATGCAGAAATCGGAGAGGGCGAGGTTCATGACCAGCAAGTTAGCTGGAGTTCGGAGGCTCCTGACTGTGGCCATCAGGTAGAGAACCATGCCGTTGCCGGATATGCTGATGATCCCCAAAAAGACGATGGTCACGCCCAACACGATGTGCCATATGCTCTTAATGGGACGGAAGTTATACCAATGTTCGTGTATGAGAGGAAGCATGTTGACTGGGAGGAGATCGATGATGGAGGCGTTGCTTTCGTACGGTTCCAAAATGGCGTCATAGAGGAAGAATTTTTCGGGGCGTGGAACAATCTGCAATATCATAAAATTTCTTAGAGAATTACCAGTAAAAATCATGTACACAAATTAATTTTTGGTGCTTTATGTATGTCATAATATATTTAATGCGAGTTCTAAGAAATAAATTGTTCCAACAGAATTCATCTAGAACATTATTGTAAAACATATTTATCTATAGTAGTATCCCTATACTATATAATTTGAAATACGCGGTATTCTGCATGTTATATAAATATGTATCGTAACACCTCTAGCAATTATGCTTAGTTTCTATACAATATAAATGCTTGAAGCTAGAAAATTTTCACTCAAAGCCCTTCGTACACACTAATTCTTCAGCAACACTTTCTTAAGACAAGCCAGGGGATACCGGATACATAAAATCTATTGAGAGTGAAAAGGTCAATTTTAGCGCAAATATACAGGGTATTCAGTTCACTCTAAACATGGCCAAATAGGCATGTACTTCCAGTTGGAAAAGTGCTTCAAATGACGTAAATAATTATATTTTATGCCTTTTGAGTACATAAGTGTACTGCTGTAAAAATTACGAAGTCTAGATTTTTATACAGTTCCCAAGTTTTATTAGTCATGATTAGTAAAAAATTCTTGACTTGCTAAATTTTTAAACAAAAAAAAAGTTTCACTCTTCTGCAACAAAACTGATTACTGTTTTAGACCTTTTCATTGACTGCCTCGAGGAAGATCCTCCAATCAATGCGCAGCGCTTGCTCGACGCGGCCACTGGCTGATTTAAAATTATGAAATTCAAAGCTCCATAACTTGTTCAGTTTTAGTCGCAGAAGAGACTAACTTGTTTTGTTTAAAATGTCAACGTGTTAAGAATATTTTATTAAATATGATTATTAGGACGGGAGGACTTTATAGAAATTTAGACTTCCGCAGTACTTATATCGATTCAAACAATATAAAACGTCATTTAAAGAATTTTTCCAACTGGAAGTATATGCCCATCTCTAACGGTTTAGAAATTAGTTATCGGGCCACGTTTAGAGTGGCACCCTGTATATTCAAATCATATGCAACCATGGTACTTTATATACCATACCTAAGACAGAAATGAACGCACTGTGTCTTGAAGATAAGAAAAAAGCTATTTGCTCCAAAATAAGACCGGGTCTTATATTTATTTTTGTTCCTTAAGACATTTCGTTTGTTAAAAGGCACTCGCTTGCCCATTTAAAAATACTTAATTCTAAATTTCATAAATCTTTATTTTTCGCAAACTTTTTTGTATATATGTGTAAGGGACATATGAAAAATAACTAAAAAGGATTTCGAATTTACGACTGGAACAGAAATTAATTAATTTGAAAACTTTAATTATTTGACTAAATTTCTTTATTAAAAACTCTTCCTACATAATATCTAAAATATAATAAAAAAAACTATTTTATATATTAAATTATTCAAAATTCTTTGAGAAAAGTCAGAAGTGGAAGTGATGCAAATATGCATCATTGTAACAACAGGAATTTCCAAAATAAAAAATAATAATTGCTTTATTCTATTACATCTATCTGAAGATGTGGTTTGATATTTTTAAATGGGAATACAATTATTGATATTTTTAACGAAGCTGTGTTTCTTGAAGCTATCATTTTTTTATTGAAAGACAGGGTTAGGCTATGAGTCACGACCCCAAAACAGGACCGTACAGAAAAAAGTTTGAGGACCCAAAATTTTTAAAATCGCTTCTTTCAGACTTTTCAATATTTGTAGGTGAAAAAGTAATTTAGATTACAAGAAGTTCCAATCAGACTTAGCCACAATATATACGCTTTTAATTTAATTCTTTATTTGTCATCATTATCCCCATTTTCATACTGATTTTCAAATTTTGGATTCGTGAAAATTTTTTTATCACTGGGTAAACGTTTGAAACCCTTTTTCTAATATCTCTGGAACTGCGTTTTTCGTCAGTCTCTCCTTTAATTTAAACTCCTGTGGAGAGGGATATGCTTCGCAATGTTACTACACATGCGCAGCAGAAGGTGGTGACGTCATCAGAGGCCTTCATCCATGCAGATTCAAAACCAGAATAGGTTTTCTGTAGAGGAAAAAAACTTTAAGGTCTAAATTTAATTTGAATTTTCCTCTAAGGCCTGAACCCATTTCAGAGTATGTTTAAAGGACTGTTTTGGATTTCTTCTTTGTGGGTAATTGTTTTTCGTTCCGATTTGTTCCGGAATGGGTTCAGGCCTTAGAGGAAAATTCAAATTAAATTTAGACCTTAAAGTCCTTTTCCTCTACAGAAAACCTATTCTGGTTTTGAATCTGCATGGATGAAGGCCTCTGATGACGTCATCCACCATTATTCTTATTCCTCCTCGTTGTTTGTTATTATTTTTGTATTTTTAACTCTTTCACAATTAAATCTTCCCTTATTTAGTATTCATATCTTTATCCCAATCAAGGCAGGTGTAATACAGGGCTCAATTTTCGCAACTGTTTGCTTCAATATAAATGTCAATAACATAACAAGGTATTCCAGGCTGAAGTATACCTATTAGCAGATGGTGTGGGATTGCTTAACACGTCTGAATATGAAAGGAAAATCCACAAAGACCTTAAAGAGCAACTGAACCAGTTGTAAAAAATTGCTTAGGTACAAAATAAAAATTAATGTCGGAGGGTAAAAGGTAATATACTTCTCAAGAAAAAGTAGAAACTCCTTTTATTTTTTATAACAAATTCATTCCGTGGTCAAGTAAAATTAAGATTTTAGCGTAATTCTCGATCAAATATTAACCTTCGCGTTCCGCATTGTTTGTATAAAAATAACTACAGATCCACAAAAGCGAAATTCTTTTATACTTCCTAAGAAATTAATCTTAACTATCAACACACTACAAAATTATCACATACAAGTTCTGCATTACGTTAATCACTTTTGTTTATCCCTTTTTTCAACCTGCATACATTAATCACTTTTGCTTTACCTATATGGGGCATTGTGTTAACCGGAACTAGATCTAAAATAATGTATATACTTTTTACAGAAAAGCATTTAATATTTATTACCTTTCATTCTTCTTAAAATTTCTTAAAAGTTCAGCGATAACTTTTTTAGATCCATATTTAATTTAGGTGCCCTCTGAGCTACAATATTATTCCTGACGTGCCAATATCTCTTACGATTGTCTCATCTTTGCATTTGTGTGGAAAATTCCATTCATTAAGTCGTCTCATCTTTCTGTACATCATTATTAATTTTTCTGTTCTTTTTCTTTCATCTAATGTCAGCAAAAATCCACACAAATTGCTAACTCGCCATTAGGTTTCCAATACACTGATTAACATTTTAGAAAAAATGGTTCTATATTTTTGCATTTGTGTTCAAGGAAGTTAAAGGTGGAAGAATGCTCAGGAGTATTGAGCTCATCTCATCCATTCTCTAAATCAGGGACTCTTAAAAATTTTCCCTTCGGAATCATTTTAAATCTTGTAAAAAAAGTTCAAAATATTCTACACACAAGGAAAATTTCTTCGCTACTTTACTACATAATAAAGATAAAAATAAAATAAGTCAAGGAAGCACTAATTGACAGCAAGCCAAAAGAAATTGCTTTTAGATCATATAACTGAAAATTGTAATGAATTTAAAATGTATTCTGTTTTTTCTTATTAATTTCAGTATGTCTGACTTAATTACTCGCTGTCAATGTCTTCACGACTCCAAAATTTATGCACATGATTCCATTTAGGTAAATTAGTGTATACGATCTCCCCAGAGACTCGCCGTTGGTCGGGACTCGTAATTTTAGAAACTCTGCTCTAAAGGAGCGTGCAACACATTTAAAAACAATCTTCTACGTTAGGGTCTTTAGGCTTTTCTAAGTACTGAATATTTTCTACATATTTTTAAATATCCCGGAATTTTAAGCTCTATATCTCAATCCTTCCAAGATTTGAAACTAGGAGTGTGCGTCATATATTTTATACAACTGTGATTATGCGCGAGTAATTATTTGCAGTTGTAATTGAATTAATTTTGCAGAGCAGCAGTAAAATTCAATGGTAATGTTTTGTAACTAATTAAAAATATCATTGATGGTATTTTTAGACCACATAGATTTCATTACCACATAGATTTCATTATACCACATAGATTTCGGTACCACATACATTTCATTATATTCAAAATATCCTATATCGTACAATATTATTTAGCACGTTAGTCGCCACGACTCACGTCTGAGATTCCAGTCATCTGTCTAATTAGATGGCCCCTTCTCTTAACTACAGTAGAGAAGGGATCATCTGATTAGATAGTAGATCGTATTTGCTCCCGTGTGAATCGTATTTGATTCATATGGCGATTAACGTTTTAGGATTGCACACTACTGTCCAGGAACGTAAAAGATCTTAAAGGATAATCTTCTCCAAGATGGTGACAACCCCCTCCTTTTCTCAAGGAAATTTTATTGCCTTTCACTTTGCTAGCGTCTAATGCATTTATATGCTTCTAGCATTTATATACTTCTGGAATTTAGATGCTTCTAGCATTTATATGCTTCATTCTCCAGAGGCATAATAATGCAAGCAAAAGTTTTTCCACAGGCCATCATGAAAATAATCCATAACTTAAATATACCTGTAGCTCAAGCCAAAAAACGATTACAAATTTTTTAAAAGTAGAATCCAAACTAATCAAGTAAACTCTAACTGATTTCTCTCCTATTATGATGTGCATTTACTGTTTTGCAACTACGTAATGGCGAATGTAATAAGTTTTCAAGATCATGGAATGAGGCATCTAACAACAAAACAAATGTTTATTATAAAGTTTGAAACATTGTATCAGCATTTCTTGCATTTTTAATGCACGAAAGAAATGACGATTTAAAATCCAAATTTTCTCCCCTCTTAAAATGTATGGCCTTTCTGAGTATTTGACCGCAAGAAACCCTTTCAACTCGCTGCTGCTAAAGCGTCAAAAATTAAGGGCTTAAGGGCCCGTTTGAGCTTCTTAACTTGTCGTTCGTTTTTATCTGATCTGCGATATGTCTTGCGGGGCTTCGAAACGCTTGTCGTCCTACTCACAACTGCTCCCCTTCCAATTAAGTGGATTACGAAAGTGGAGTGAGCCAGTTTCAATGTACATGTAAGTGAGAAGGATATCTAACTGTTGGAATAGAAATTAAATAGATTTTCAAGAGGTTAATAAGACCGTTTATTTCACAAAAATATATTTTTTATTGCCAGTCGAAGTGGAAATTAAGTTATATACTTCAATGAAAAAATTATTGTCGTTCAAGAAATAATCACTAAATCCACAATAAACCTTTTGGAGGACTACTGCAATTGATTAGAATATCCAGTTTATTATTTCGTGATATAAAACTGTTATATAAGCATCAGTAAACCAACCGCAGGAGCTAGAAATCTGTAAAATAATTTTTACTATTTATCGTAACGGCTCAAAATGAGTTAAGTTTAAATTCACTGTATCTAAAAACTATAGTTTTGGACTTTTGCGTGAACGGCGACGAAATTTTTCAACACATTGCAACTGTAGAAAGGGTTGTAAGATAATGAATCAATGTCAATAATAATAATTCAATAACCGAAATCAGACAGCATACTTTTTGCTGCGACCAATAACCTCTGTGATAGTCAGACAGAAGAAACTATGGATTTCTGTTATACTGATGATTGTGTATCGGATTGATGCTAATCTAAAGTGGATGGAGAGACTACGGTTGCCTATTGGTAAGGTATCGGCTTCGGAAATAAAAAGTTCCATATTTGAGATCTTGATTCCATGGAATATCCACCTGGTGCACGTTAAATCTGTCCTCGTCATCGATCACGGTTCAAAATGATGGGATCTGTTCCAAAACTTATCGTGATGCTTCAAAACGGTACGCAATATATAAACAACTAAACATAGCTGGAATAATTTTCTGTGCATTAATTTTTCAAGTTTGTAAAACATCAGTTCAAGTAACGTCTTTTGAGTCTGATCGTGATAACAAATTGTTTGAAGATACCAATATTTTTTTTGCAATCTGAAATTAAATACTGATTTAGCAAATCGAAAATTTTGCTGCAATGATTTTTTCCCAAGATATTGCTACGAAAATCATCCGGTGGGTGTATGTGAAAGAAGTCCAACAAGCTGGATAATGGAAAATGACGATTTATTTAACGAATATTCCAGAAACTCGAAGCACGGGTGTCACGAAAAGAACAGAACTTGCATAAATTAGCAGCACAAGCAGACAGAAAGTCACCAATAACAACAAAAATATCACTAACAATAGTACTCAGCGTCTAACAATTCACCAAATCGCAGTGCGAGCAGACTCCAAAGAGATTCCAAGGACCTTCAAACACATTCCAAAGATAATGGGCACCTCCGGTTTTTATACCTTTTGAGACAGGATGTGACGTCACAGAGAATCATCTAGTACGTTCTCTATATCTCTGTTCCTAATAGAGATATAAAGATAATTTTAGTATTTTCGAGGACCTTCATTTTGTCGCCAAGTGCTCGCCAATGTCGGGGAGTCATTTTCTGGCACTTTCCCCCGCATCCAATAAAGCCTCTGTAAATGTCTCTTTCCAACCATAAGACTAACATTACGGGGAACCGACATTGCAGGTTAGTAACAGTATATATATATAATTAGTAGGATAAAACCATTTTTATTGATACATATTTTTAAACTGACAACTAAATTGAGAAGTGGGAAATAATCTACAATTTCAAAGAAACAACAAAAGCAAAAAAAGTCAAGTATCAGTTGCAGCTATCGAAAATTTTGTGTACGAAAGTTTCTCATTATGATGAGGCGATAATTTGCTTAATAGAAATCTACCTAAAAACAAACAAGCAAAGGAAACGAATCTGAAAAATATTTTGTTTAAGTTCAGAAAAATGATTTCACATTTTCTCAGTTTTCTAAAAGATTTTAGAATTAGTCGATCTCAAAGTTTCTTAAGTGGTAAATTTATGAAAATATCAATAGGTACTTACTTAAGCATTTCCTTTCCATGTTTATTTTCATAAGATATTCATTTCATCATTCGTAATTTTAATACATAATTATTGCAAAAAATAGCATTGAATTTTATTTTTCATAATCTGAATGAGCTAAGATACGGGATTGCACCATTTGTAATCCAAAGTAGTGCTTTTACAGTTCTAAATGGTAAATGAAAAAAATCAAATGAAAAATCTGTTTTCGTATAATAATCGCAGTCCGAATAGATTGTGGCAAAAAACTGAAAAGATCATAATTTCTAAGATTTAAAACATATAGAGAAAAACTGCTTTTTTTCCAAGTTAATTTTAAGAAAATAGTGTAAGAAAAGATTTTCAATTTCTCCTACACGAAATACAGAACGAGAAAGTATTGTAATCGTCAAAAAATTCAACCTCGATATTCTGAGGAATTTTCACCTTTTAGATCTCTGTAAGTTCGAAAGTCCATTTAGGGAGATTCCTTATAGGAAGTGTACCTATTGCAATGGTTCTCATGACACAATTTCCGGAAAATTTCTGTAGATCTTCACCGATCATGACCCCAAACCACCATTCGTTTAAATATATATATATATATAAGAAACAATCATAACAGAATTGTAAAAGCAACATAATCAACATAAACATTCATAATACAAAATGTCAAGAAAAAAAATCTGCGGGAAGAAAATGCCGAGAGTATATATATATCAATGTGTGTGTGTGTGAAAATCTTCAAATTTAGGGTGTTAGCAGAGGTATTCCAAAAATATTTCACAGACGATTAACGTAATACTTTGTTTATTGAAGCACCTTAAAGATGTTCAGATCATTTTATCATGGATCATATTTGCGAGTCCCCGCCATGATCATACTGACGAACAACACTTGCCGTGTGTCGCTTGACAGTTAAAGTCAGAGCAAAAAAGGGCAGTTAACAATGCGCAGGAAGGTTATATAGTGGAAGAAGGGGATTTTCCCGAAAGACCCGTGACTCGATGTGGAAGTGAAAGTATGCTTATTACGATGGAAGTGGAAGTAATTAAAAAAATCCCTTTCGGCAAGATGGAAGGCAAAGGTAGATTCCTTTACGTTAATGTTACAAAAGCAATGAAATATTAGATATTGATCAGTACAGACATAGCCAATGACTTTATTGTTTCCACACATAGCAATATTCACGTCGTGATTCTGTGTGTGTGTTTTCATGCCATTTAATTTTTTACTATATCCAGGTTTTATCATTCTACTCAATAGGTTATGCAATATTTATTGGTCAGTACATTGTTCAATTTTTTTATATCCCAACACATAATTCAACAGGTAGGAGTCATAAAGAAATAAACATCCATCCCAGCAGAGAAAATATCTCCTAGATAACATTAAGCTAGCCTATCTAAAACAGTAGCAAGAAATTGACACTTGACACAAATATAAAAATTAATTTATTTAATCTAGGTCACCATATAATTGTGCGAACACTACTTTGTCATATGCTAAAATCACATGACATGAAACAATTAAACACTACTAGAATGGGCTCATTTAGAGAATTCCCTGGTTCCAGAGATGATAGTCACCAAATTCTTAACACATAAGAAAATAAAAATTAATAAACATTGTGAGTGGCAAATTAAATACATGTGTTTAAAGAATAGGATATGAATGCAGCCATTTCGAATAGTAAATTTAAATCTCCATCTACAGTTAAAAGCAAATAGTCAGACAGAAAAACCTAAAATAATTTTAAAGTTAATGAGATAATTTTCAACATCAATAAGGAAAAAGGGAACTCTTATTTAAATATCTGTCTTTTTTTGGCTATTTTACATTGAATTTATTAAAAAAATTTTGGTGCCACCATTTTTAATTAAATATCAGATTAAAGTAATCTCTGTCAAATTAACTAATTATCAAATGAAATATTAAAATTAACTGTTTGATTAATTAAAATTAGCTATTTGATTAATTAAAATTAGCTATTTAATTAATTAAAATTAAATATTTAATTAATGTGACGAATTCTTCACTAAAACTTCTTTATGGTTCATAGTATTTGTAAGCAATAAAATCAGTTAATTAAAATTTAAGCAAGGCGTTTATCCGCGATATCTTTGGAAAATATTAACTCACGAAACTACATTTACGCCATATTAAATTTCAAAAAATTAGCTTTTCATTCAGAAAAAATTCATTTTCATACAATTTGTTTCTCTCATTTCAATATTTTTTTCAAAATTAATTTTATACAGAATTCGTAACAATATTCTTTATTGTTGAAGAACAAGAATAAGACAAAGAACTGTTGCCAGAATACATTAACAGAATTCTGAACGAATGTTAAAAGAAAATTTTAAAAGTAAACGATTAATAATTTATATCAGGACCAACTATTGAATTGATTTGATTTTTTTTCATGCTTTATATTAATGAATCATTAACTATTTAATTTAATTGTTTCAAAATATTCATTAAAACCTTTCTTTTATTTTAGTAATTGTTAACAAAATTTGAAGTACCTATATAACAAATAATAATTTATGGAGAAAATTAGCTATCGGCTGTTTTTAAAAATTGTCTGGTTCAATTGATATTCTCATTTTAATTCAAAACGTTTCAGATCAGAAAAGGAATTTGTGTATTATAATTTTTATATAATAGTAGTTTTTACATTAAAAATATTACACATGAAAGCATATTAATCCGGAGCAAAGCCAGGTATATCAGTTTGTTTACCGTATAAAATTTGGAAGTGAACGCGGCTGATGGGAGCTTTTCAACAAGGTGTCACATACATAAGTTAAAACGTACTCTAAGTTGGAGGGGGCAGGGGGGGAAATCAGTTTTAAGCTCATAACCAGGGCCGGCCCAAACAAAAGCGGGGCCTTGCAACAAAATTTGTATAACAAAATAATGATTTATTGCATTTTGGTAATTATTAAATTGCTCAGATTGGAAAAGGACGTAATTAATAAATGAATATAATTTATGCATACGGAATATGAGAAATATAATTTTAAAAATAATTTTTGATAATTAAAATAATTTTTAAATTTAATATGACCAACGTGCAACTTTAATGCTAAAATCGTTAAAAACATTATCCTACACGAAATCAATAATGAAGTTAAATTGATAATAGTTTTTAAATAGTCAAAAATAATTATGAAAAGTCAAGAATTTAACCCTCCAGAAGTCGCGCGTACGAGGTACTTGTACCGTGCAGCGTATTATATGTTCATATCATGTTATTTTACAAAAAATTAATGCGACTTTTATTTATGTAATCTTTATTTAATAGCTCCATACTACATAAAGATTTTATAAATAAAATTTGCACTTAAATTTATAAAAGAACGATATAAGCAAGTAATACGATGCACAATATAAGTATCTCCTACAATACGCTTGACTGCTGGGAGGTTAAATAATCCAAATATGCAATACTTAGTAATGTAATGTTATACTAGACAAATAATAATTGTAATTATATTGGATTTCGATTAAACATGCACTTTTCTAGCCTTTATGGAGGAAAATTCACTAATTACTCCATTGAATTAATTTTATCAGAAGTGTATTTTTCGATGCAAAGAAATGCAAGATCACTCAGAGCATCTCCCATGGACAAAATGACAATATGAATATCAGTTTGCTGAATGAGCGTTTACAGCTATCAACAGACACTGAAATTGTTAAAAGTATCTGAAATGCTTTTTTCAGATTTGGGAAAACATCTTCACTGTAATAAAGTATAAATTTTAAAACCTTTACAGCAATTCTTGAACAAAACAAATGTTAAATATTTTTACACTTTTCAATTGAAGTATGAAAGCACACAACTTTTTTGTGTGGCTCCATTATTGTAGAATGAAAACAGAAACGTAATGACTATTCAATACTAAATACGAATTACTGTAAATATATTTCAGAGAGAGAGAAAAGTATAAACTCAGATAAACTTATAAGTAACTTTAAATAATGCAGAGGTTGCTCAGTCGATGGGACTGAAGAGGATTCGATTATTTGATGCAAGTGCAAATTAAATCATTTGATATTAACATTTTGAAACAGCTATTTGAATATTATAACTAAATACAAGCATTCCTTTTTAAATAAAAAAATCTTCAATTACTTTTTGCGAACACATGTTGTAGTAATGTGTGCTGTCTTCCTGCTTTGTGGGGAAATATTAAAAACTGTTCAGTTTGAAAACTTTCTATGCCAAAATTAAAATTATAAAATGAGAAAATTGGTTCAATTAGAGTTTCAAAACATGAAAGTTCTAGAAACTTTAAATTACTTTTAACCATGCAATCAATTGAAAGAGAGAGTCCTTCCCTCCCTTTCAATATTTCTGTCGATTTACGATTACAGTATTGAAATAAAATTTCATACCGTATGAATGAGATTTCCTTTTAACTTAGATTATTAAATGAATTCTTAAAAGTTGAGCTCATTATTTTTTCATGTTTCATAACAAATAGACCAAAAAGATAATCAACTGATCACAAACTCATCCACAATTATGCACAACCTACTGTGAGTTTAGGTTTTAGGATATTTAAATTGAATCAATCTTCAAAATGCTTCGTATATTTTAAAACGTATCCAAATAATTTTGAAATTTAGTTTCCGAAAATAATAAAAGGTTCCAAATAAGTAATATTTTATAATGAAAAATGCCCAATGTAAAAGAGTAGAAAACATCAATTGCCGTTTGTTAATAATTTTTTTTTATCTGAAATGTATTCAATAATAACAAGTAGCAAAAATATTGTACTACAAAAACAAAGGGGAAACTAAATTGTTTTTTAAATTGATAACCTATTATAATATTAAAATTTTCTTTTTGGAAATATAAAAAGAAATGTCGTTTAATGAATAACTATAAAAAATAGCATAACTGAAATTTGTCTGCAAGAACAAAAGCGGAATATTTTATTTTGCTGTACGGCTGATATTCTGAATGCGAACGAACTATTCAACTGAAAATTAAGCTTCTGAGAAGACTCATTGTGTTGTTGTTTCACACAATTCAAATAATATTCCAGATTCAATATTTCAGATTCACTGCTATTGATTAAACTATGAGGGATAGATGTAATGGACTACCTTTTAAAAAGTACCTACGGTTAATTTAAAGATGCTGGAAAACCACACTTAACAAGAAAAGAGAGAAACCCCTGTGATTATGTGCCTCATCACACTCAAGAGAAATACATGTGTTTAACATAGAGCTAGATAAAGAGAAGATGAGGAAGGGGCACCACAAAGTGTGTGCCCGCGATGGATTGATAGTGGGATGGATAGATTTAACAGAATACCTTTTAGCAAATACCTATGATGAATTCACAGATTCCGGAAAACCACACTTTTTTCAAGAAAAGCGAGAAACCCTTTTGACATATGTGGTTCATCATCGTTTAGCAATTCTGCTACACACAAGGGGAACAGATGTACTCAATTTAGAAATAGATAAGCCGAAGATAAAACATTCATCTAGAGGTGTCTCTTTAAGCTGCCCTGGGAAAGACTATCTGCTGGCCATTAGGGGAACAGATGTGGATCCCCACAGAAAACCCTGAAGAAATTGTCTCGGGAACAAGGAATGTATTGAATGTTATCACATGAAACAGACTTCAGCCATTTCCCGAAGACGTCAGAACGTATAACTCACAGTCTCCTGTTTCTGCAATGTTTTACATGTATGTTCGGATAAAAACAAACAAATCGCAAAAAGGCATTTTCACTTTGTAAAATCCCTCAGCGGCCCGTGGTCTTTTAGAAGCGCGGGGCCTTGTGCGGTCGCACCGTTCCCACCTCCCTCCGGCCGGCCCTGCTCATAACTTCTGAGTAATTCTTGCTGTGGAAAAAGTTTTCAATATCAATGTAGTTTGATATGATAAGGTGATAATTTGCCTAATTGAAATTCTCTTTCTATCTTCAATCGTAGCGGGGCTATGGAGGAAAGATAAATTGGGGGGAATTGAACATCACTTTTCAGCTCTTAACTTCTAAGCAATTCTAGCTGTCAAAAAACTTTCAATATAAAAGTTGTTCGTTATGATTAGGTGATAATTCGACTAATTGAAATTCTTTTCTATCTTTAGTCGTAACACAGCTATGGGGATATGATAAGTTGGGAGAGGGGATTGAAAATGGCTTTTTAGCTCATAACATCTAAGCAATTGTAGCTATCAAAAAAGTTTTAATACAAAAATTGTTTATTATCAAGAATAATTCGCCT